>VWYI01028365.1:209167-248232 GCA_013399455.1 Anthoscopus minutus
CCGTGCCCGCCGCCGGCGGCAGCGAGGAGCCCGGCGGGCACCTGCCCGCGGGGTTCGCCCCCTTCTTCCCCGAGTGCCCGCTGCCCCCGCCGCAGCCGCCCTACGAGTACGGCGGTGGGTACCACCGCGGGGGCTTCCCCGGGCTGTAGGGCGGCTGGGGCTCGGGGCCCGGCGAGGCGGGATGCGGAGCCCGGAGACCCCGCCGGGGCAAGGAAGTGAAGCAAAATTAAGCGCGGAGGCCGCACGGGGCTCCGCACACCCCGCTGCATGTGAGAGCCCCGCACCCGAAACCGCGGCCACGGTCCCCGCAGGATTGTGCACTGCCAGTCTCCTCCTCCTGCGGTTTGGGTGATGCTGCAAATAAAATGTGAAACTTTGGGTTTCTTCAGGTGTTTTTGTAGCGATCGGTGCCTCCCTTTCATCTTCTTTCTTTAGGGGCCAGGGCTTGGCTGGCTGTAGGCAGACGCGTTGCTGTACCTGTAGGCGACGTGGGGACAGGGCCTGCGCTACTCTGAGGCCGCGGGGACCACTCGTGAATGATTCCAGTCTAAATCTAAAGCTCATGTCAACACTTGAGGTGCGTTTAGCATTTTTCCCAGGCTTACGTTTGTCACAAGCAGTGGCAGGTGTTCAACTGAGGACACAGGCAAGGAAGTGAAGCAAAATTAAAAATGCTGCTACCAAAACTCGGTGTCCTGAAATTTTAACAGCATCTTGCAGGATCTTGCAAGCAGCAATTTACAGCGATTTGTAAGTTAATTGATGGTGTACGTTCGGGACAAAAATGTACTGTAGCCACTGTGGCCATGTGATTCCTACAGACTGTTGGATTTCTTCCAGGAATGTGTCAAAGCTCAGAAAGCAATGCGCTCCGTCTCATTGTGTACAGGAGATTATTTGATAATCATTTAAGTTATGTAAAAGAGTCTATGATAGGTCCTATAAAAATAAAGCTACACAATAGATCCGAGCTGTGTGGTTGTTACTGCTGTTGAGACGTGGTGTTCAGGGGGCTTTCACTGTGCCTCTGTCCTCTGTAATGGTTTCTTGGCAGGAGTTAAGACAGGCAGTGGGTTTTGTATTTTCTAAATCTTTTGAAATGCTGTATTTTACTCACAGCGACCCGTGCTTCTTTTGCCTTCATTTTTGCCGTCTGTTTCTGTAACTTAGTAGAAAGAAAGGAGCAATAGTACGCTACAAAGTCAAGGGATGAAAACTGTTACAGTTATGAAAACAGATCAAAATACTCGGAGGTTTCCTATTGAGATGCAAGTTTTCAAAGCCAATCCTGCAGTCTGGCTCCCAGCCAGCCCCAAGTGGATTGTTTGTTTTTTAAACGGGATCCACATAGGGATCAGCCTGGGGTTTTACCCTCAGTGTTGACAAATCCTTTTGCCTTCTGTGTTTTAAAAGATAATGTGAAAGGTAAAGCAGTTTTTTTTTTCATTCTTCAGCCCAGATTTAACTTTTCAGAGAGAGAGATTTGGGGTCAGCAAGCTGGGAAGTGTGGAGAAGTAAAGAAAAATCTTTTGGAAATAAACAGATAATTTGTTTTGTCAAATGTTTAAATTTTACTTTTAAAAGCGAGAGCTGTAACTGCTGCTTCCTCTTTTCTCCCCACAAGCTGCCCAAGCTCTGTACAAGCTGTATGGAAAGGAACCACCATGGACGAATGTCCCCAACACTCCAGTGTCTGATAGCAGCTTGCTGTTGAGGAAATGCACTTTTCAAGAACAATTTTGCAGCATTCATTTCACTCAGTTTCTTGAGAGTGTGTATGAGGATCAATGGGCAGCCTGTCCAGCCAAGGTAGCTACAAATTAGGTTAATCCTGCCCTGCTGCTGGTTTTGATGATGGGACAATGTTCTGCTCTGTTAGCTTTGTTCTGCCTTCCTCACTTTGGCAAACCTCCCAGTTTGCATTGGTGAACTGAACACTGCCAGCTCCCAGCAGAGCTTGGATCTGAGACTACCTGGGCAAGACCAGCTGGGGGATTATTTCAGGTGGAGATGCATTGTATTATTTTTTTGTTTATTTAGCTCCTACTTCAAGCATGTGAATTTGCAGCACGTCTTGGTAGCTGCTCAGAATATTTCAGCCTGATAATGATCAGGATGTTAATAATCTCTGTGCCCACTTTTCTCCCCTGAGCTGTGCACCTAAGATTTGTTCAGCAGGCCAGGCAGATAATGGGGGAGCTGGTAATGCAGTGGTCTCTGCTAAGGAACAAACCCACCTTTTTAGGATTTATTTATCTCACAAGCTCAGTAGGTTTGTATGTGTATTAACTGGGGATCTAATGTGTATTAACTGGGGATCTAATCCTGAAGACTTTATAGCCTGTCCTGTCAGCTGTCGCACAGGTGTCAGTGAGATTTTGCTCAGAAAAAGTAAAAAGAGGCTTTTAGGAGTTGGTTCTGGGACAGACATTGCAAATCTGGTCTGATTGCCTACAAACATCACCTTCTTATTCCAAGTAGCCCTGAAGGGACACAAATCTGACCAGCTGGTGGCTTTTGCTTATTTGGTGCTCTTCTGCCTTGTAGAAGGTGACCTGTGGTGCTCAGAAGCCGAGCATCAATCAGCCTTCTTGGGTTAGACCTTGTCTAAAACCATTGGAGAAGCAGCTCTGTGAGTGCCAGCAGAGATGGGCTGATCCAAGGCTGGGGTGGCAGCCCATTCACAGTGCTGCCAGGTTGGGAGGGTTCTTTGTGGGCTTGCAAGAACTTTTGTGTCAGGCTCTGGGAATCAGGCTGACTGAGCAGCAGCTGCAGAAATCTCTTCAGCTTAGCCTCTATCCTGCTGTAGTTCCTTAAGGAGGACGTTCAGATTATAGGAGCTTGCACTGAAAGAAAAAACCCAAAATCTAGAAATCAGTGTTTGAAGTATGGCCACAATGCTGCCAGAGGATGTATTTGTATTTGAGGAGTACCTGGCATGGCAAGTCTGTTAAGCCTGGAAAGGAGCTTACAACAGCTTTTCCCACAACACAGACCAAACAAAGAACTTCTGCGTAACTCCTGAGGAGTACTGGAGCCCCTCTCCATGCTCTGGAGGCGGTGAGGGCACCTGAGCAGTCCAGGGGCTGCCATCTAGTGAGGCTGCATCTTTGATCTCCTTTGTGCATGTGTGGGCTCTTTTTGTTGGGTTGTTTCCCCCAGCTTGAATAGAGCAGGCAGTGAAAACATCACCTAACAGTCTCACTCAGAAACACCCTTGGGAAATTGTTTTCTCCTCTGAAAAACTGAAGATCATAATCTTAAGCATCTGCAAGAATAAAAGCTCTTGTAATTG
Organism: Anthoscopus minutus; assembly: GCA_013399455.1. Taxonomy (NCBI): domain Eukaryota; kingdom Metazoa; phylum Chordata; class Aves; order Passeriformes; family Paridae; genus Anthoscopus; species Anthoscopus minutus. The sequence goes on from VWYI01028365.1 coordinate 212,463, forward strand.
ATCAAGATACTTTGGTTTTTTTGATGCACTTTTATAAGGATTCTGTCCCTGAGGACTAAAGCTGATTCTTTTTAGGTTTTCTGTCTTAAAAGAAGCGTGTCCCTTTGAAAGGAAATGGGTTCTGTTTGGTTTGATTGAGGTCAGACTACCAAACTATTTCATTGTACAAAGCCTGCACTGAGTTCCTCAGATACACTGAACTCCATGTTATTGCTTGTGTGTTTTATATATACTGCCTGATGTTACTGGAGATTTTGATGGGAAAGCATACACATGTACATAGTTGTTCATTATAGTCCAAGATGATAAAGGGGGATGACAAGAACCCTTGCTTCTTATTTTAAATGAGGGAATCTTAGCCTTTTCTTAATGATGATTTACTGACAAATAAGTAAGGGTTCACCACAAATAATTACTACTGTGCCTCAGTATTTTGTCACTTAAATGCTCTGGGTCTATTCCAAAGCCACTTTCAGAAAGCAGAACGATTCCTTGTTTTAAAGTGTTTTGAAACAGGCTCATTAACTATTTCATGGCCTGAGATTGGGAATGCTCTAGTATAGCCTGGCCACTGACGATAAGTCATCTTTGTTGAGGTTACATAGTTGATCAAAGTGTTAGTGAAAAAGATACTCAAGTTTATTGTAAACTCATTTTGTTTTCTGACTTTCTAAATAAACTGCTTTTGGCAACAGTGCAAAAATTGAAGGTCATTCTGCACTTATTAGCAAGAAGAGGAAAAAGGTGATGGAGCAATTCCGTAGAGGTGTGCAAGAAATTCAGATGAGATTGTGACAGTTCAAGCCTACAAGCCTGGCTATATGAAGAGAGAGCTGGGAATGCTTTTAGGATAGCTTTGTGTCAGCCAAAGAGGCTAGTGAACACTTCCTTAAAATCCAACAATATTTGTAATGCATCTACATAAACAGCTAAAAATAGTGTATCATAATGAGCACCCTCTCCCCAGTTCTGTGTGGGTAAAGATTGGCAGGAGATTGCTGAAAGGTGATGCTATGAAAGATGAAGGTGTTTTATAATATTTTTCAATACTTCACTGTAACCCTGATTATCCTCTTCCTCGCTGGCAGGGAACTACTTCACCAGCCTGCAGGTTTTTAGGCTTTTATGCTTTTTGGACCCCTTCCATATGAAATGTAAATGTACAGTCAAAGCTGTATTTTTTAGGGTTGTTATGGTTGTAGTCCACAGACCTCCAGTTGTCCAGAGATCACAGACTCAGTGTTACTGCGTTGCTGCCAGTGGAATGTATTTTTAATTGCTTGAATTGGCCAGTGTGGGATTTGAGGAATAGGCAGCATTTCCCAAATGATCCTTCCTCTTTCTTTCACTGAAATGAGGGAAACACATCTTATTTATACAACCTGTATCACCCTCCCAGAGGCAGCTGGGATGATTTACCCTATGCTTCCTCCAGTATTGCCCAACAATGTTGGGCATGTAAAAAAATATGGACTGGTCTGTACTGAGGGAGGAAGGAGAGGATTCAGGATTTGTAGTAACAGGTTGTGGTGTGCCTGTTAGTGCACGTTTTGTGTGCTAGGATGTCTCCTGGTGGGCATTTTAGACTCTTCAGCCTTAGCAGCTAATTGTAATTAGAGGCTCTGCTGAACAAATGCTGGCAAATCCTGCTATGCCAGATGAAGAGGTGACTGTCTCCATTTTCTGCTCTCTTTGCTGTAGGTGCTATCCCTTAGCTACATGCTGAAGGAAACTGTACCTATGCCTCTGTTACTATAACCTATGGTCAGTGCCCAAGTGCATCCTCAAGGAGGGTCTGGAATGAAGTGGGGGCAGTTTGGCTTAGCCCAGGAATGGCTGGAGCTCAGCTCAGCCATTTCAGCCACAGCTAAGTGAAGCAAATCTGCTGTCAGACTGGGAGTGAGTTAAACCTAAAACACTGGGGAACAAATCACTTTACTGGTAGCAGTAGATGGGGAATACATACTGCTCTCTCTTGGAGAAGCTGGGCATAATTGTTACTAATTTTATTTTTGTTCAGCTTCATAAAAGATAGAGGCCCAGAGCTTCAACCCTCTGTACCTCCACAGTGGTGAAAGCTCAGTGAATGATTTTTAATTTGACGTTGCCACCAATACTCTTTTAATGGAAGAATCCTGCCTGAGAAGCTGCTGGGCCAAGGATGGTATCACAGGAGAGGTAGTGGCCCAGATTTTGTCCCTTATTTTTAATTGCAGAATGTGATACAGGCTCTCTGTACCACAGGGTAGAGGAGACATTTATAGATACTGATCCCCATGACTCATTTCAATGATGTAGCAGACATGACCCTTTCTGTCTTCCAAACCTCATAGTGAAGAGCTGGAGCTTGAGCCTGAGCCAAGTGTGCTCAGGACTCTACTCTGGGTTCAGATGGACACAACACTCCAAGGTGGCATTTAGAGCTGTCCTGGACCCTCAGCATGAAATGCTTATTTCCTTCTCTACCCATCTTTCTTTGATGTGTTCAGCTCCCAAGCTCACCAGAATGTTTCTCTGGGTATTGAGGCTAAGCACCCTGAAAGGTGATGGAGGTTCATAGTCTGTGAGATCTCTGGATATCTCAATGATTTTCCAGACCAATCTACAGGAGTTGCAGATTAAATTAAAGATTTAGTGCTCTGACTGCTGACTGTATGAATACAGCCTGGGTGACTATGAGTTGAGCTGGACTCTGGCAGATCTTGTTTCAATAATACCAGCAGTGTTACAGTTCTGTGATCAAATCCCCTCCTATGCCAGACACCGGTGGTCTCTTTCCTGCCAGTGGTTTGTTTTTAGATTTTTTAGGTCGGGAGTAAACAGCCCTGTAATTCTTAAGATACAGAAAGCAGAAATCAGAGGGATAAAATTTGGTATGAAGTTTAAACGAGGAGAAATTCCATTCTTCCACCACCATTTTTCATCAGTGAGTAAGTAATAAGGAATTTTTTGCATAGAAACACCTCACAGTAGAACTGGGCTTCAAATAACAGTTATAATTGCTTCTGTGCACGCCAATAATTGCATATAAATCAATTACCATCATTTTAGGTATTTGAACAGCTCGCTCTGTGAAGAAAAACCTTTCTTTCCTGTTTAATAGCCAGACCTTTAGCTTCTTTGTTTATCCACATATCTGGGACAAATGATTCAAGCTCAGTCATTAATTAGTGATTTTATCAAGATTTTCCTTTCAGAATGGAAAGGTCATCACACCCTTGAAGTGCCAGCAAAACAAATGTCTCCCATTTGCACATGAAGTCAGGGCTTGTGAGGAAGAAGCCTCAGAACATGACTTAAAGGGTAGAGGCTTAATTTGGGCTGGCTATTTGTAAGAACATGCCTGGTGTTCCCAATACAAATGTGATGGCCTGATTTTTTCCCTAAAGTCTGTGATTAATACTTTTTATGGCTTAGATGACCCTTAATGCTTAGAGCCAGCTGACAGAACACCAGGCACAGAGGCTGAAGTAAAAAGCCAGGCCAGAGGAGGATGGCCCTGACTTCAATATAATTAATTTTTACTGTATACTCCAGAGCCCCTTGGGTTGTCAGAGCCACACGCTGGTTCCTGGATGCTCCTGGAGATAAGCCAGTGCTACAGCCTGTAGCAACTCCAAGCAATGTGCTGTCTTGGCCAATAGATGGACCCTGCCAGGACAGGAAGAACATTATTTTACTACAGGACAAATACTACCTGGCTAATCCAGACCAAATAGAATTATAAATAAGATGAAATTCTGTTAAATGAGAGACATGAGTGATGAGGCAAAGAGAAGTAAAGTTTTTTTTCCTGGCAGAGGTAATTAATGTATCAGGAAATTGTCAGGCTTAGCATCATGTTTGGATGACACAGTAATCCTTCCTGAGTGTGAAATCTGTATTAATATTGCCACATTATTACCTGTACTGATATATTTTTCTTGTGTTTATGCTAGTTATAACACTGGTTTGAAATTACCTCATTTTTCAAAGGAAGGAAAAAAGAACAATTGAGAATACTTTTCCAGCTGCTGAGAGAAACTGGGAGCAGAGAAATAAAAAATGAGCTGCTAGAAATATCCTTACTTTAAATTAGAAAACAAAACACAGCAGCTAAAAGTCCCACACTATTCAACTTGAGTTTTTCCTACACCAATTTAGTCTCTTTAACTAGCTGATGTTCTCTGTAGGGCAGACACTCAACAACTCCAACTCCAGGAAGTCCCTCTGCAGGGACTTTCCTTGTACAAGACTGGACAAGAAAAGAATACTCACTGCCACTGCTTAAGTAAAATGTGAGGTACGGCCAACAGGACCTTCTCCACTGGGGAAACCTGTGCATAGAAGTCCTCTGCAGCCCTCAAGTGGTTCCTTCGGAGTCCTGCACGGTGGCAACACGGGGCCGTGGGCTTTGGCAGGGAACTCACAGGGCAGGCACAGGCTTGCTCCCAAAGAAGGCTCCCACCCAACTTGCTGTGTTCTGCCGAGCCCCACCTTCCCTTCAGCCCCACCAGCGCAGGGAGTGTGTGCAGGAAGAGTTGCTCAATTTCTCTGTCCTTTCCCAAGAGCACCCATCCTGCTGGGATAATATTCAGTGAGGTATGACAATTGTTACAAAGCTGGGGGAGGTCTCCCTGGAACTCTGTGACACAGAGAGACTCCCAGGGCAGCCCTTAGCAGTGTCCATCAGGAGCCGCACCAATGGGATGGCTGTATGTGGTTTTGGGGGTGTTCTGGTCTCTGGCTTGGCTGTCCTCGATGTGTCCCTTCACTCTTGTTCTCTTGAAGAGCCACCTGAATTGAAGAGGGGAGGGGGTCTGTTGAACCCACGGGGCTGAGGGAGGTTTTGGGGTTTGTTTCTGTGGGATGTTGCAGATGACAGTGCCAGGCTGTGTGACCCATGCACCAGTTTGGGATGGTTGAGACTCCCTAACATCAGGGACTTCAGAAGCAGAAAAGAGTAGTGTTTCCCAAGTGTGCAACTTTCCCAGCACAATGCACACACTTCCCACTACATCCAGACAGCCACAGGCAAAGAAAGCGCAGCTGTCCTGTGTGAGGGATGGCCACATGGATTCCAGCTTCCTATGGATGCTCCCAGTACCAATGGGATTCTGTGCTCCTGAGGTGGCCCAGGTAGCTTATCCCAAGGCAGCTGAGAGCCTGCAGCATGTTAAGCAATTGGCAATAAGCAGCACTCACTGACTGGGATGGGCTGCAGCCAGTCTGTCTCTCTCCTTGGAGTACCCACTGCCCACCCTGAACTCCATTTTATTCCCTACTGACATCCTCCCCCAGACAAAAATCAGTGGCAAGTAAAAAACTACTTGGATTAATTTACTTTTATCATTCTGCAAGCCTGGAGGTGCATTACATCAGCAATGAAATGGGCCACAGGAACTAACAGCAAAAAAGAGAGAACAGTTCTCACAAAACATTATATAACTTGTGTTTGCATGGCTGCAGGGGGCCACGTGTAATCATCAAGAACAAATGAATCGTAGTCAGAGCTGTACATGAGCTCTTTCACGAAGGTTTCCTTGTCTGCTGGCTCAGGGTACCAAGAAGCAAGGCCATGCTTGTAGGCCCACTCAACAATCTGCAAAAAAGATAAGCAAAATGAGCTGCTGAAACAATGCTGGCTCATTATGAAGTTGAAACCAACTGCAGTTTGGCTGTGTCTGTGTTTTCCCTCTTTCGTTCTCTCAGAATTGTGCAGTTTTTTTCTTTTTTCTCTTTGTGAGCCAGCTCATCCCTCAGTTGGGTGAGGCAATGCAAGCTGCCTGCAAGCAGTGGTTGGTAAGAAATGCATCTCCCTGCCCTGGCAGAATGTTGGGGTGTGCAGGTGAACGAGAGCAGCCCTTTGGCCAGCTCTGCTCACACACATCAGCTATGCTCTGCATCCATTCATAGCTCTGAGCAGGCTGAGGAGATTCTCAGTGGGTGTCTCTGAATTACAGATCTGATGTATACAGGACACCAAACCCGTCATTAGAGAAGTCCAGATCTGGAATAGTATTTATATACTTAGGTCCCTATTAAATACAGGAGGAAAGGTTCCAAAATACCAATTTGAAGCCTAAAATCTTTTGGCAAGTTGAGTCATGTTTGAATTTGACTCTAAACCTCATTTTTTCCTAAGTGCTGAAGACTCACAGCTTCAAGCAATGAAGCAGAGCTTTGTGAGCTGTGAGGCACCTAGAATCAGAATGTGTTTTTCACATTTGGGTTTTAATAATGGAAAAAATCAAAGCAGCAATTATGGTCAGAAGAATTCCTGAGAATGACTGCTTTAGACTTTAAAATAATTTGAATTTAAAAAACACAAAACTATTCCATGGCATTTTCTGCCCTCCCTACCATGAAAAGTGGAGATTAAGAATGGAAATACTCACTTGCACAGCAATTTTGAGTGACACTTCTCTGATTCTGTCCAAGGGGGGATAGAGTCTTCCTTCTGCAAGATTCTGCTCTGTCACCTCGGCAGCAATAGTCTAGAAAGAAGAAAAAAGAAAGAAGAAAGAAGAAAAAAGTAGTTTATAGGGATGGTCTCAAGCATATACCACATTCCCTCACATTACATGGTATATGGCAGCAGCACTGGGGCTGGGACTAGTCCTGAGTGGGAACTTGTGACCTGTTCAAGCACATATGTTTACACATTTCACAGACTTCAGACTGCAGCCAGAGTGGGAAAGTGCTGTGTTAGGGCAGCAGGTGTGGAGAAGGAGAACCCTGTCATGGCTCCTGCACCTCTGTAGCTATAATGGAAGCATAAGCTTTCCCTGAGCCAGGAGAAGGCTGCAGCTTTTTGCTGAGGCTGAGCCATTTCCCCCCCCATGCATTGTCCTGGGCCAAGTTCTTTAAAACACCTGAAGTAGATACATGTGTGTCTGATTATCTTTTTTACAGTATCAGTTAAATGTCAGCTGGAAACCTCTGCTGTGAGGAGGAAGACTTCATCAGAGATGTGCCGGACTCCGCAGGCAGTGATTCCCAGTGCTAGTCCTGGGAAGACGTAGGCGTTGTTTCCTTGACCAGGGAAGAAGGTCTGTCCATTGGGCAGGGTTACCTTTGGGAATGGACTCCCACTTGCAAATATTCCCCGGCCCTGATCAAAGAGAGAGAAAAAAGCATTCAAATTCCGAAGAGAAGTCTTAGATTTCTGCTGCTTATCATGACCCGTGCTCAGGTGACAAAGCTGCCAAACCTCAGTCAGCAGAAGCATCTCCACCAGAGCCACCTCCAGCTGACACTTTGGGAGGACCCACCCCCAGAGCCATGACCAGGGCCATGGAAAGGTCCACCAAGCATGTTTGTACTTCACTGAAAAGTCTTTCTACTTCTCTATCAACCATCTATGGAGTATGAAGAGAGACTCATGTGGGATAAAGGTCTGGGGCTGTGTGACTGCTCTGGCCATAGGCAGGTGGTGGGGAAGGCAAAGGAAAGAGTGAGACAAGGGCTCCTCTCTCAAGCCAAGTCAATCCACATGACTGTAATTCTTCAGTGACATTGTGCCTACGTTGGGTGATGAAATAGTTACATAAACAACTAGTTGGCGTAACACAGGGGACAGAAACCAGGACATCTCAAGACAGCTGTGGGTGAAGGAGGCAAGCACTTTCTTTAGAGGCTCACTAAGTAATTCAGGTTGGCAGGGTCCTAAATTCTTGCTCACAGCAAGGTCAGCTATGAAATCAGACCCAGTCTGGTCTTGAAAACTTGCAAGGACAGAGACTGTATGAGCAATCTTGGCTCCACTCTCTGTTCCACCTCCTGACCCTCCTGACAGCGTGGAAGTTTTTTTTACAACCAGTTCAAATGTCTCTAATTTCATAATTTATGCAGGCTGTCACTTGTCTGCCAGCATGCCCCACTGGGGTGTCCTGGGTACAGGCAGGCCCCAGGCTCCTTGTGCCGAGTGGTACCTGCGTGAAGCGGTAGCACTGCTCCGCCGTGCACTCTGCTTTGCTCGTGGGGTTGCTCAGGGCAAACACGATGGGCCTCTCGTTGAAGGCTGCCATGTCTTTCAGCAGCTTCTCAGTGAAAGCGCCTGCAGCAGCTGCAACACCTGGAACAGCAACAGCAGAGTGAGGCACTGCTTTCCCACTGTCTGACTTCGGGCTGATCCCTCTGGGATTGATGAATGAACTGTGGGAGGGAACCAGCTTCATCTCTGGAGATGCACGTGGCAATGTTACTTTCTCATGACAGTGATATTAAAAACCTGTCTCAAAATAATGCCCTCTGCTCCTCTAGGCAGAGTGGGCACCAGTGTTTTGGCCAGCCTGATGTAGCACTCTGACTCCCAAAGACCTTCCCGAGGTGCCTGTTGTCATCCTTGTCCTGCCCAGCCTGACAGGGCCATGTTTGTTGCTTGAGAGCTCCAGATCCTGCCTCCCCCAGCACCTCCCTCTACAGCTATGTCTGATAGAATGCCTACAGCTCCAAAAGTGAGGAAGCCTGTGCCCCATAGTTAATGCAAAAAGGATATTGAGAATTAAACCGACAAAATGGGGGTGAAAAAAGCTCATTTTGTTTTGACTAGGGGAGCAAAAGGAGACTGCAAGAAAGACAGAAATTCCCCTAAGAATTTAATTGACATGAAAAGGCCATATTAAGTGAACTCCACCTATAACTACTGTAGGCTTCACTTTCTGCACAACCTCTTCCAGTGTGTCCACACTGGGGTGGTCCTGGGCAAATATTTCTTTCTCGTAGCTCAGGTGGCACCTGTCCTGTGAGGAAAAAGGAGTCACTTTGATCTGTTGGCAAAAGGTGGATACATAACATCTTCAGTTCATTTCATCTCTCAGCCCTCTACCTAGAGCAGATTCCACATAACAGGACCTCAGCATCAGCCATTCAGGCATTAAAAGGCTGGTGTAATGTCACACTGGGCTGGCCTCTGCTCCTTTCACCCACCAAAGTACACTGACTGTGTGGAGGAAGGATCTGGCTGCCATTCACTTGTACATAAAGCACAAGTCTCCTCCAGTCTGAGGAAAGACAAGGCAGAGGCCCCAGGGGACACAGGGAGTGCAGAATGGAGCTGGGCCAGGCTGGGTCATCAAGCAGGGCACAATTTTGCTGTGATAATACCCCATATGATGTGCAAGACTTCCAGCATGCTTGAGGCCATGGCCAGCACGGTATCCTTCCACTTGAGATGCCCCCAAAGTGTCACCTTTAGGGCAGCCAGTGCTGCTGGCACACTTGTCACCATGAGACCTAGTCTTCTGAAAGCAGGAGCAGCAATGCTGACACCAATAAAACTGCAGCCTTTACTTCAGGGCTCAGCAGAGGTCCAAGGTATCTGCCTGCTCTGGCCTCTCTAGCTGGCAATGGATGGCAGGTGAATGGAGCTCAGCTCTGGAGACAAATTCACCTTCACAAGCAGTCCTTTGGAGTCCACCATCCAAATTTTTTTGACAGCATCCTCTCGTGAAACTCCTTCCTTTTCCATGGCCATGAGGATGAGATGAGCTATGCCCACTGCAGCCTGGAACACAGTATATGAATATTTCATTGAGATATCATTATCTTTTGGGGGAAGATGGAGAATGAGAGGTGGGCTGGGTCATCCCCCAGCACTGTACAGCAGGGAGACTTTCTGCTCCAGGCTTGTACAGTGCCAAGGCATGGGGCTGATTTTAGCATTGTAGGTGCTGCCATAAATAAAATCCCTCACAGTCATTCAGCAGAGCAGATTGCAGGTGAAGCTGAAGAAGCACAGGTTGTCCATAATTTAAACCAGCTGCTTCAGGAGAGAAAAAGAAGCAGACACTTAAAAAATGCTGGTAGGAATGCCAGGAACTAAAGGAACGGAGGAACTAAAAGCCAAGTGGGACTGCTGCATCTAAAATACAGCCATGAGAAAAGTTTTCTCCCTTTCCTAAGCCTGGGAAAGCAGCCCTGGACATGCTGCGTGTTCATGGTCCTACAGCCTGGCCTGGCCCCATTGCCCAGATGGATAGTAACAAGGGAGAAGGGGCTCTGTGCCACAGAGATCGTGACCAGCACAGACATGTCTCCAGCAAGGGTGCAGAGAGAGCAATCTTTGTCTGTGAGGGATAGACAAATAGTAACAGACCTTCCCAAAGTCCCACAGGTGGGTGACAGCTGAGACGGGTCCTGGACCAACACCTTTAGTCCATGGACCAGGCTTTGGAGGGTTCTTCTTCCTCTCTCTTTGAGCAAGGCACCATACAGGCACCCTGGCTTCTGCCATGGATAACTATGACTGACTCAGAAAGGTTGTGTTCTTACAGTTCTTTGACTCTGCTGCTAAAGAAATTATGGTTTACCCTAGACATCAACCCTGAGAACTCAAACCAGCCTCCTTAATATTCCTGCCTCATAAGGGACTTCCCCAAAGGTACTTAAAACCCCACTGACACATGGGCAGCCTTGTAGTGTCCATGGAGTCTGCCCAGGACTCGTGGGCCAAGAAATCCCTGAAAGACTGATGGTAACTTCCACACAGCAGCAAGATCCACCTGTAGCGCCCAGTCCTGCCCAGTGACAAGGAACCTGCTTCTGTGCTTCATCCTCATGAAGCCAAGCCTTGCAGGAAGTTTTTTTCTCTCTCTAAATTTGAACATGAAGGATATTAAGGTACAAGCTCAGGAACATTCCTACCGCTCCAGCTCCCAGGAAAACAAACTTCTGGTCACGGAACTTGTTTTTTGTGATCCTTAAGGCTGCAAAGATGCCAGCGACTGCAACAGATGCTGTGCCTGAAAGAGAGAAACACCATGAGATGGACATCCTGGCAAATGCATTGTCTACCCTACAGATACACTGTCAGAAACCTTGTGGTAGGAACCATTCTCAGATTCTGTTACTGAAGCATCAGAGCATCTTCCCTATGCTGAGATATGAACATTCAAATTCTTCAGCAAGGCTGGAGAACACGTTTTCCTCCATGTATAATCAAAGGGACACCAAATCCTGGAATGCCATAAGAAGTTAAAACCTAACTTACAAGGGTTTAAGATGCCTGACTTCTCTAAGGTCACGTAAGATCCCTGTGGCAGAGCAGTGGTTTGAACTTGGGTCCCCTTGTAAAAAAATCCTCTATGATCATGGAATTACCATCCTTTTCTCCTATTTACCTTCATACTCCAGCATTACCATTTTTTTACTCCTCTAACACCCTGATATCCTGACTCACAGCCATCACATCCTGCTGCTAAACATTAAGAAGTCATTGAGAGGAGCTGGTCCCAGATTAGTGAGAAACAATGCAGTAAATGGAGCAGAGTCCTGCTGTTACAGCAACTGTGGTATTCCATACATAGCTTTCCATACATTAAGGGGAGCAAGTGTCCAGACTGAATAACCTGTCTTTACCCCACATAACTCACACATAAATCACATGCAACATTCATCTAATGTCCTGTTCCAGTTGAAGGAATATGGCAGAAATAAATCAAATAAGGTACAAGCAAATAAAGATGCAGACACTAGTGGTATCTCAGCTCACCAGGGCAAGTTGGATGTGTTAAAGTGGACCTGGGAGTGACGGAAGAAGTTTGATTACAGACTACGAGTTGGAAGGGACCCAAAAGGATCATAAAGTCAATTAGTTTTATTCATTAGCATTTTAAAGAATATCACTTTGGATATGGCCTAGTTTTGATCTGTTCCCAGCTCTAGGGCTGGTCTCTTCATTCTCATCTTTAGAAGTTTTGTGAGAAATCAGGGAGACCATAAGTAATAAGTCTTAAGGGAGTGGTTATGGCTAGGGCAGGCAATGGCCACTTCTAGGCTAATACACCTGATTTCACCAAATTTCAAGCATTTCCTATTTTGCTGCCCATGTAATCAGCTAGTGGTTCAGGGTTTCAAGTGGCCAGTGCTTCACGAAAGTTCCCTGCAGGGTCCTTAGGGCCTGGGGTGCTGCAGGGCATCAGGAACAGCCTGGCTGAGAAACAGCAGCTCCTGAGCAGACATGGCCTCAAGCAGTGACACCAGCAGATGGAGCTGCCTCATCGCTGAAGGACCCAGAATACAAATTCAGCTTTACCTGCTCCTTTTCTTCAGTGCAAAAGCCACAGACAAGCTAGAAATCTGCTTGTATATCACTGGGGAATGATTCACACTCTGATAATTTCCTAGCAAGCAGAAAATCTAATGGAAGCACAAGTACTCTGCCAAAGTAATTTTATTGACATGACTTGTCAATAAACAAGGGAACCTATACAAACTACTCTGCCAAAGAAAGTCTTTATAGGCCAGACTGTAAGTATTTGTCAGTACAAAATGTGAAACATTTTGTGATCATAACTCATCTGAGTTTACTTCTCTAAAAGCTAATAATTAGCCTCTCTTCTGAGTGATTCTGGTTTAGCAGAGGGGACAGCAGCCACCCTCCTGCAGCAGATGTGACGTCCACACTGGCACACCGGTACAGAATGGCAGCATCACTTCACAGAACCATCGGATGGTTTGGGTTGGAAGGGACCTCAAAGAACATCTAGTTCAAACTTCCCTGACACAAGCAGGGACATGTTCCACTACATCAGGTTGTTCCAAGCCCCATCCAACCTGTCCTTGATCACTTCCAAGAATGAGGTATCCATGATTTCACAAGGGCACTGCAAGCGTTCATGCCTTAAACACAAAACAGACTAGACTGATGGCTGGCAGCTTTGTAAGCTTCTTTCTTGCAATTAAGACACTTGCTTCAGCACCAAGGATGAATTCCCTCCATCAGCTCAGAAAAGGTTTTACCATTATATTTCCTGACCCAGACCATCAGAGTTCAATCAGTTTAAAAGGGAGTTGATGGGGAGGGAACCAGCCACTAAGCACCTTGTTGATTCAGTATGAACATGTCCCACAGCTGAAGTGTACAAAGGATTTCCTCTTGCTCCTCCTGCACTAAACATCTACCTTTTAATGCTCTCTTTTGAGTAGTGTATTTACCTGGTGAAATTCCACTGGACTAGGAAAATTACAGAGCAAGGTAATGAACATACAAGACATTTAAAAGAACACTGGATAATTGCCTAGGTTTTAGATTTTGTTTTATGAGTGTCACATAATGAGTTTATGCTCACTCTCTGTGTTATGGTGAGTCTATAATCAGCAGGACTCTTTGGCGTGCTGCCATGACAGATGCTGAGGATGGGACTTTAAACAAACATGTATGAAACTGCTCATGCTCATGCTAAAGCAGCCACTTGAATTGGGTCAAATGAAATGCACCCTAGGATAGTCACTACTACTACACGCTTTTTAGAGAGACAAAGTAACTGGAATACATGTAGACACTTCTGTTACAGACATCTAATCTGTGCAGAAAGAGATTCCACCTGTAAAGTCTGAACTACAAAGAAACGGGAAGAGAGACCAGGGTCCCCAAGTTGTCAGCAATGCCAAGCTTGTGATATGCAGTAGACTATGAACATCTATGTGAACAGTCACACATGTTCACACACTGTCTCCACGGCTTACTTTGCACAGAAATCCCCAAATCCCTCTGTGGGTGGGAGTAGGGAACTGATCAAAGTTAAAAAGCCAGAAGTGAAACCATTACAGTGTGATGGTCTAAGTGTCAGGTCACAGTATTAGCAGTGAGAGATGCCTGGAAAGTATTGAAAAGACTGAAATGTAACCGGAGAAATATCTTGTTTCTCTTGGCCCTGACCCAGGCAAAACTGCTTTATACCCTGCAATTGTCAGGAAATTTGATGGGACAACTGCTAGTATTTGCAAACCCATTTAAGAGGAAATGCTCTTGAGAGAATCAACAGAGGTACTTGAGGTACTTTTTAAAGGTACTTTTTAAAGGTTCACTAGCAGGAATTTGACAAGTGATGTGTATGGAAAAAAAGGGGGCATAGATTCAGTCTGCAGAGCAGAGACCTGTGGGACTGGGTGTGCCATTACTCATCTCTTGCACTTGTACTGCAGCTTTGACTAACAGCAGGGCTCTGTTCAGCTCTGCCACTCCTAATCCTCCTCTTGTTCCAATGTGTCTCTAATCCCTTCACATCTTCTAAATTGTATCTCACCCCCATTACTCAAGTAATAAAGTTACTGCACCTTGGCCTTAGCTCAATATTTTGCTTTGATAATTACAATTTCTGAGCACAGAACAAGAGTATCTCTGTGGAGAAGAGTTCACAGCTGGTTCATGTAAAGAACTGGCTAATCATTGTGCTTCAGTTCTAAAAGAATCACAAAGTCAGACTGGGGTGGGGAACTCCTCATCATGGCAAGAAAAAAACCAGCCATCCTTCAACACGTTGGTCTATCTGTTTTCCAAAGAAAATGAGGGCTGCTATTGTGGCTAACTGCTTCCCTAAGTAATTAGCCAGAGCCAGCTCAGCTGGTCTGTATCTGAGGTGAGATATGGAGGGGTACTGAGAGAAGAAAGTTCTTACAAACCATCCTGTCTATCCAAGACTTAAAGTAACTGCTAAACATGATATCACAAAATAGCAAGCAGACCTCGGGACCTCTCTGGGAAGTCCACAGCAACAGAACCAGTACAAAAAAGAGGCATTTAGAACTAAGGCACACTCAGGAACATAGCCATCTCTGCAGGAAGTGATTTCTGACACTCAGGCACATTTAGAATATTGAAAACATTAAGGAAAACCTTGTGGGGTTGATGTTCCACTAGTACTACTGCAAGTGAGAATGAGCCCCAGTAGATGTCAGTGGAGGTACACTGGAGCATAACCTAAGGAAGGATCTGCTCCACAGCATGGCATGGGGAAGGCTGCAACAGAGAGACTCCCATTCCTGGGGACCTGACCCTTCCTCAGAGGTGGGAGACTGGGCAGAGGCAAGCAGCTCTGCACACGGAGTTCCAGGAAGCACTGCACAAGTCACTGGAGAAAGCGCTGCCCACTGCCGAGATCAAGGCTGTGCTGTGGGTGCCAGCAGCCAGAGGCTAAGCAGGGGACACAGGGGAAAGTGTGGACCCTGAGGGTGCTTGGGGGCAGGAGTCCTCTCATGCTGATGGCTGGCTCTGCCCTGTCACCTGTCCTGGAGGTGTCCTGACTGAGCTGAGCTGAGCATCACCACCGTGCTGAATCCTTCCACTAGCAGCAGCAATGGGAATGTGCAGCCACACCACTGCCTGTTTCTTCACACAACACCTGTGTGAGTGGTTTCCCCTTCTCCACAGTACATTGGTGGAAAATATGACCAAATTCAGCCTGATCTTTTATTTTTTACTCTTGACCTGCCTGCTTACACTTTGCCCTGTCAAAGCCATGCCAGTATGAGGGCCCGGGGAACAGCAAACTCTAGTTTAACAGCTCCACCAAAGGGCAGCCAAGGAAATATATCTACATTTATGGATGAGGAGGAAGCCTAGGGCTTTTCCAAATTCTGGTTCACATTAACTCCCTGCATCAGTTCCACCCATTACTGGAAAGCAAAGTGGAGCTTGTCCAGACCCACTCTAAATGCATACTCAAAAGTCAAACACAACAAAGCTGGAGCAAAAAACTGCCAAAATGTTTGCAGCTCAAGGTCCTCCCCTCCACAGCTGAGGGCTAGTGTTACCCTTCCCCTAGAGGACCTCTCTAAGACATTAAGAAAATAAACTTAGAAATGGTGCAGAGTTAGTTGAATGAGAAGAGCAGTAAAATGCAAAGCATTGATGCACAGGGATGGAACTTGTTCTCTTCAGGGTGACCCAGAATTGATGGTGGCATGGAGAAGAGCTGACTGACAATGGAGAAACCTAATGAGGCCATCTCTAGGTTCCTGCTTTTAATCCCTCTGATGCCTTGGGCTTTTGGGTTTTCTATTCTGCATTGGTGTGTGGCTTTTGTTCAGGGTTACTAACATCCTTTCACAAGGTGATGAAGACACAACAATCCTACTCCAGTTGGGACTCAAGGACATTTTTCCCAAACCTCAGGCTCAAAGTAAAACTATGTGGAGGGAAGAGGGCAGGCAAGTAGGACTCCTGTATGCAAATGGACCCAGACAGACAAAAAGAGTGAGATCTCGGGACTGGCCCTGCTCCCTTTGCCTCCATTTTGGAGCCATCCAGACACAGCCTGATTTGTAACACTGGTGCTGTCCAAGTGTGGCCTTTGAAGGCCTCAATAAATATAGTTTATTTTCTTTAACTCTGGCTAGCCTCTGTTCCAGTTCTTCCAGGCATCACCTCTGCTGTAAAGTGATTGGATTATAATGTGCATAACTTTAATGATGGGTTCTGACCATGGCAGCAGTGCCCTCCCGTCTGCCTGTGTGGTGCCAGCCTGCAACCGCTGTGCCAATGCAGGCCGAGCCCCCTTGTGCACCCACACAGGCAGAGGCTGTCAGGCAAGAAAGCATCCCCATCCCCATGGCAGCACTGGGGACTCTGTGCATGCTGCTGCATACCAACAAGCTAAACCAGGTCACAGCACAGCCCTTTCTTCTGTTCATTTTTGCCTTCTTAGGCTGGACTTAAAAGATCACAGACAGCTTAACACAGAGGTGATCTGTGCTGTTCTTTACTGCAGAGGAGTTGGCAGTGGCATCCAGTGAATGAGAAAACAGCAAACAAGAAAAGCAGGAAAGGGAAACAAATGCCACAATTCCCAAAAGTGACAGAAGATACGGGCCTGATCTTTTAGAGTGCTGCTCTGATAAGCCCAAGAAACTGAGGCCCATTTACAGCCTGGAGTCTACAGAGTTCTGACCTGGCTTGTGTAGCAGTCAAGTGTGTGAATTCAACACAAACCCAGGAGCTGGCCCTTACATAGTTATGGCAGCAGCACCAAGGAGAAATGAAGCAGCCTCTTCTGCTGCAGAGCACAGCAGGTCCAGAGGGACTGTTAACAGTGAACCTCTACAGCACTGAGACTACCTCCACATCTATCTCCAGGCTGGGTAAGTCCCCAGGGGAAGTGTGCTGCTCAGGAGCTGCCTGGCAAGACACTGCCTGCTTTGTTCCACAGTACGGTATTGTCCCGCACTCCCTTCCTATTGTGCTTCCCCCTCCTTAGCTTCCTGTGATAATTACCAATGCATTTGCCACAGCAGCTGAAACAACAAAGTAAGATACTGTACCATTTTAATCCCCTGAAATTAGTTACTGCTGAGCCAAGAACTCTCACTTTGCCTGCTTCTCACAGCAGATGGAAACGTGCCTGTGAAACAGGCCTTGTTTGCACATGACTGATTTCCAACTTGCCCAAGTGTTTGAAGCTGCTCAGATCTGTGGCACTGGAGTCAGCTCAGTGACATGTCATGCCTCAGTGGAGATCTGGAATACTGTTGCTTCAGGCCAGGCACTGCTTCCTGAAGTGTCTTGGGAAGGTTATGGAAAGGTTATCTGCTAGGATAATGAGAAAAGGTGGTTGGTGGGTCAAGAGATATTTTGAGAATCATCAGCAGTCACACATCCTACAACCAAGGAGAATCATTGCTCTAATGACTTGGAAAAGACTCAGACGTGTTCTGTGAAAGGGGGGACCCTGAGCATTGCCCGCAGACTACTTTAGATAACAGGCTTTATGCTTTTGTGCACTGTTCTCTTTGCCCTGCCTGTATGTGTGAAAAACTTTTGAATTACATCATCCAACACAATTAACACATTAACGATTTAGTCGTTTTTTTTTCTGCAATTCTGACTAAACTGCAGAACTACTTCTGCTTTTCACTTTGAGTAAACTGAGAGAGGCAGCTTTGAGAGAGGCAGCTAAGGTGGTCAGGTATGCTCTGCCTTGGGAGATCCATACTGTTCTTGTTCACCTTCATGTTCCTAGGTGCACTTCCAAAGACTTACTTTGTAATCTCCAGATACTGTGGTTTAGCTGGGCTAAAATTTTCTAGATCTTTCTTCTTGCCTTTCTTGAAGATAGGTGTAACATTTGTCTTTTATTAAGGAATTAGGAATCTCCTCAGTTACCACAACCTTTCAAAGAGTGACTTTGTAATGCTGTTGGCCACATACCTCAGATGAATCCTTAGATGCATCTCATCAGGTCTCATGGACTTTGTCTTTTGAACTATCCTTGCTCAACAGGCAGAAGTCCATGGAGATGCTGTAATTCTGCATGCCTAAAGTTCTCATCATGGAACTAGAAAACTGGGTGCTTTCCTTGATCTGCATGAGGCCTTTGAAATAATCTCCCAAAACATCCTTGTAACCAATCTGGAGAGGTGCAGACTGAACAAGTGGGTGAAAAAGTGGCTGGGCTGGTAGGCTCAAAGGTTTGTGATCAGCAGTACAAAGAGGGCAACACTATTTAAGCTCTCATAACAATCTGGATTATAAAACAGAGTGCACTTCCATAAAGTTCCTGAATGATTACAAATTGGGGATAGTGATTGATACAGTGGTGGTATGACAGTCATTCACAGGGATCTCAGCAGGCTGGGGAAATGGGCTCAGCAAAACCTCTTGAGGGTCAGCAAAGGCAAATGCAAAGTCCTGCAGCTTTACAGAAGAAAACTTTAGGGTCATGGTGGACAGCAAGTGGAAGATGAGCCAGCAATAAACCCTTGTGGCATAGAAGGCCAACAGCCCACTAGACTGTCAACAGTGGGTCAAAAAAAGTGATATTTTTTTCTATTTCAGAACTTTTGACGTCATCCCTAGATAATTTTGTTAGAGGTAGCATCATCTTACCCATCTATTCACACACTTGGGGCTTTCATCACAAAGACAAACTGGAGCAAGTCCAGAAGAGGGACACAAATATGACCAGGGTATACAAAAAGGACAGCAGCTTGGGTTTGAAAGGGCCTAACAAGACTAAGAGGGCATCTATGTTCTGTTCACAAGCACTGGTCAGAGTATTTGTAAAGAGGCCAGATTCTTCTCAGAGGTGTACAAAAAAATGAGGGGGCAATGAACAATTAGCACAATTCCAGTTAGGTATTAGGGAAAAAAATGCACAAGGAAGATAAGAAAACTTTGGAATAGGTAGCACAAAGGGATTATGGATACCCATCCTTGTATATACTGCAAAGTATTTGGCTGGACAAGGCTCTGAGGAACCTGGACTAATATAAAACTTGGATCTAAGTTTGAAATCACCCTTTATTTGAGTGAGGGCTGGCTGATGTCCAGAGGGCCCTTCCAAACTAATGTCTTCAATGGCTTTATGTAATTTCTTGTATAAAGCAGGAATCCAGAGATGCCTGCTTCAAGGATTCACCAGACTTGACAACTTTGTAAGACTTCTAAGTTGTCTACTTTCTGTTTATCACTGTGAACAATTAGGTTGAGCAAAGTTAGTGGAGGAAGAGAAAGAGCAGGAGCTAAAGCATTCTCATGTACCTCTAATCTTATGTACTTCAGTCTGCCCTGGTACTTTACTGGGAAAAAGGAAGAAGTGACAATCAATTTTCTCCCTCAGAGCTGTAATTGAAGCTGTTGCCCCTTGCATGAACCCAGACAGAGCTGGGAAAGGACTGATGTCATCACCCCCTTAGAGGAAGGAGAAGCACTCCCTGGCACTGTGAGCCAGCTCCTGCCTAGCTCCCAGGCTGGTGGCTTTCGGAATAAGCAAGGGCACTGTGAGCCAGCTCCTGAGAGATCTCCCAGGCTAATGGCTTTCAGAATAAGCAATCACCTCGTCCCACTTGGTGGTGCCTGGCAGGCATCCCACTCAGCATCAGCAGGCTGGCTCCAACTGGAAGGGGTCTGAGTCACCTTCATTCTCTGGGGTTACAGTGGATTTGGAAATACAGTAATTTGTAAGGGGAAAAAAAAAGAAGAAAAAGAAAAAAAGTAGGTATTAATATTTTAAACTGTTTTTCATTTTGTGTAGGCCCTGGGGCAGCAACGGGGATGCCTAAAAGATCTTAAAGGAAGCAATTTATACCTTTTTCCCTCATCTCATCTAGGTGTGTATGTGTAGGCATAGTGCATCCAGAGTCCCACTAACCAATGGTGAATGAGTTTAAATTATAATAACTCAGGCCTGATCTAACTTGCACTGCTTCTAATTAAGATGTGTTTTTAATTCAACATATTTAAAACATTGCCAGCTCAGAAGATGGAATAATTCAGGCTTCAGAAGGTCTGTTCCTGTCTTGAGTAAAATTAATCAGGCCTGCTTAAACAAGGCTTTGTACAATTCTCATTAATAATTTAAACACCACTTATATTGAATTCTAACACATTTTTAAGTAGGTGAGTCATGAAACATCAGCATGTTAGAAAAGAGAGTCTAAGTTAAACCCAAAGAACAGGAGGGTGTAAGTGAGAAAATGCCACTTCCTTCTTTTCTCGTATCATCTGAGGATACAGAGGGATGTATCAGGGTGGGTAAATCAGACTACTTATCCCAGATTCCAGTCTTTTATTTTTGACATGACTCCAAGACAGAGTTAACTGAGTTGGTCCATGTTACTTCAGCATTCCAAAGGTTCTCAAAACTCACTTCTGACTACAACCCTAGCTTGGATTTACCTTTACTTTCTGATAGCTCCATAAAAAAACCTAAACAGGTGTTTGCTTCCTTTGACTCATTGCTTGTTGCGCCAAAGCTCAGCAGCATTTATTTACTTACCTACTAGTGAGAAAGCAGTGCCAGCAAAATGCTTTATTTGAGAATATAACCATGTTTTACTAAAAAGAGGTAAAATCTTACTCTTTCGAAAGGCAGGACTTGAAAGAATTTTCAGGGGACTTGACATCTCCCATGCACTGTGACATGCATCTAACTAGAGAGAATCAGATAAGGTCCATTTTATGACAATAATGTTTTACAGTATCCTTCCTCCTGGATGTGGTTTGCTGCTCTGAGGCAGTCATTACCTCAGTTTACTGTCTGAAGCATTCAGCTATGACCTATGGCCAAAAGAAAACAATAAAAAACTAGTCTCATGCTTCCCACTCAGAATCTGCAGTTTAGATTTAATAGACTCTTTTTCTTCTCTCTATTATCAAAGAAACCTTTTAAATTCACCAAGAAACCTTTGCCATTCACTCCAGTTCTGCCAAGAAAACCTACATCCAGGCCCCTGATATGTGATCTGCCACATCACCTGGCCTCTTTTTGACTGCTGAGTCCCCTTCCACTTTCTGAGAGATCAACTAATCCAAAATAAATCCTTACAACATTAGCTTCTTATTATGGCCTTCATCTAACCATCTTCAGAAAATTCATCTTCTGAATACTTGGTTCCCCCATTCAATATTTCAATTACAAAATGTTATCTCCTGGGTTCTCTTCTTCTGTGCTTTTCTCTCCACTGGAAAGTTTTGGGGGTGGCAGGATGAGTCTTCTTGTACCGGAGTATCCATCGAGTATCCATCTGCCCTTCCCTGAAATGCCTTTAGCTTCTCTGCTTCTAAATCCTCTTCATGAAAATGTCTCTGAGCAGGTCCATGCATCCCACTACATCAGCCATATTTCCCCAAACCAGGATCTTACTCCTTGTGTCAGATAGGAAGAAGCTGCTATACACATTGCCAAATACTGTTAGATAAGCAGCAGATGCAGAAACAGCACTGAAAGTCTGCTCACAAAAGAACCAGCATTGTGTGAAAAACAACACTGATGTTTCTTTCAGTCCCTTTCAAGTACAAGTGAGGATGAGCCCAACTGGCTGCAAATAATTTAATCAAACATTGGAAATTTCTGCATGTTTCTAGACTAGACAAGAAAAAAGCTGAAGGGACTCAGAGGAGAAGTGGTTGTTTGTAGACACTTGGAAAGGTCCTGTCCCTGTTATATGGGCAAACAGCCCTTCCAAAAATTTAAAGCAAAGTCAGCATCAGACCGGGATGCAGACTACATCCCTCTGGCATTGAGCAATCCTGCTGACTGCTGAGCCTCTCAGGGCCTGGAGACTTGCTTGTTATAACCCCAGCCTCGCTGCTGTCACTTCTCTTTGACGCTGGAAGAGTTGTGTTAACCACGCTAGGGGAGAACAGATCTGTTCTCAGATTACTGCAGAGTTAGCATCCACAGAGAGGAAAGAAGCTGGTTTACCTTTATTTTTGTGCATGTAGTAAAGAGTATGACAATAGAGGGAAAATGCCTGTATCAGCTAATGACCATTTGGCTCAAGAAAACAGAAAGCCTTGCATAATTGTTAAAACGTCATCATTGTTTTAGCTAAATTATAGAAAATTAATGGAACTCTCTAAGTTACCTGCTAACCTAAAGCATATGATCCATTTTCTCCTTTGAATGTTTCCGCAATGAACAGCTAAATTCCTATGAACAATGGAGATTTACTTTTCAACTCATGTCTGAGCTTTTGCTTATATTTTAAAATGCTTCTGTATAAACTCTAAAATTTGTCAGACATCTGACTACTATAATAATAAACAGTCTTATGATATTAACCACCGCTTCTCATGACAAGGTGAAGGTTAAATTTGATTTTCTTAACAGTACTTACCCTGAATATCATCATTGAATGTACAGTATCTGTTGCGGTATTTATTGAGGTGACGAAAAGCGTTAGCATTGGCAAAATCTTCAAACTGGACCAGACAATTTATGCCATACCTGCAAGTTAAAGGGCAATTTAAAATAGATAAATATATTTATACAACATAGGACAAGATATACACCTTTTACCAAGACAATGTAGCTAATGACTCTAATGCAGAAACAAAAGTATCATGACAGAAATGCAGCACAGTAACAGCAAACAGGATCACACCCATCCAAAGGTCCACACACTGAAAAATGTGGAGTCACTGGGATTAAACTGTATTCATAACTCAAGTGGCTTCTTAATATGTGTACTTATATACCTATATGTACATGAATCTTTGGGCTTTTGGTATTTTCAGTGATGTATTTGCAGAGCAGCTTCTCAAAGCAAAGGAGATGCTCCTGTATTGCAGCTGCCACACAGCATCTTGTATTGCAGCATTACAGTGAACCAGACTGCAAAGAGGACACTACTTAAAGGGATACCACCAGGGGCCCACTTCAACTCTAAGCAACCAAGAGATGAGAAAGAAATCTGCTTGTAGGATCCCATGGAGTGAGTGTTTCACGGTGGAGCTGAGCGGTTCATGGTGTGATTTTACAGTCACACTTCTGTGCCTTGGACATGTCTTTCTCTACTGAGTTGTTTAGCAGGAAACCAGCACACAATGACAACTAGTGATCTGTGGAGTGAAAAAGCAGGAAGTAATTGCAAACTTCACAAAGCTGTCCAGTAATTTCCAGCAATTTAATGGAGAAATGTGCAGTTTATAAATTGGGTTATATTCAGACTGGTCCATATGTATACACATTCAGCAGTTTGTATGATTCTAGGCTGCATTAAAGCTTTGCAAATAAAATCTAAGAGGGCTATAAATACTCATTTCTCACACATTAATGTGATAGGGCAGTGAGAGAAACTCAGGGAATGAGTAATGCAACTATTAGCAATGTCTGGGCTGTAGGCAGGTGAAGGGGCTCTAAAATAGCTGCACTTTGTTAGAGGTAGCATCACCTTACATACTTTTTATTCAAACTTTCCTCCTTTGCCACTGAAATCTGAGGTAGAACACACCTGCTTTACTGTAGAAACTGATACCGGATAAAACATACTCCATTTGAAAACTGTGGCTTCTGTCATGAAAAGGTCTTTTCATGGCACTCACAGTGTGGGCAGTCACGCTCCCCTAGAAGGGCCTTGAATTTTTTATTATTTATTATTATTTTCCACTTCAAGTATATCTGTCAGTAAGGAGACAATGACAAGCACATGCATTGTGCTCTTTTATTTTTCCATCATGAGAATCTCTCGCTTGATAAATCTCCTGGTCACAAAAAGGGACAAGGGCTGGCTCTAATACTTGCTTCCCATTCTCTGTGTTTGCTTTTAGAAAAGGAGCACAATGGGGACAGAGTTTTTAGTAGGGCCTGGCAACAGGACAAAGGATAATGGTTTAAACTAAAAGAGGGTCAATTCAAACTAGATATAAGGGAAATATTTTTTACAGCAAGGGTGGTTAAAGACAGACACAGGTTGCCCAGTGAGGTAGTGGATGTCCCATCCCTGGTAACATTCAGGGTAAGGGTAAACGGAGTTCTGAGCAACCCAGTATGGTTGAGCATCAGCTTACTAATGGATGTTTCTCTTATTCATCATTTGGATCTGTAAGGAAACATGGCTATGAGGGAGATGACACAGTATACAGAACATCTGCTAATATCTCATGGCAAATAATTAGCAAATCTTTATGCAACTTCAGTTGCTACAGAAACTATTTCTCCAACACCAGTCTTATTTATTGGTATCACTGAGGAAGTAACATTACTGACTTGCTGAACAAAATCAACGATCTCAGCCAGCATTAATGTATGTGTGTCTAGCTCTGTGAATTCCTTCCTCACTTCACATGTGTGGTCTGCAGCATGGGACAGTGCACAAGTTACTTCTATTTTCATCTTGGATCCCTGTTTATTAAGCAGAACACAAAAGAAGTATGGCAGCCCATAAACACTTCATTTCTCTTTCTGCCCCTCTGAAAGACAGGACAGCGCTGCAATACATCTACTGAGCTTCTTAAAGGATGAACTCCATTTCTGAGCTTATGTGAGCCTTTGCATACTAAAGTTTTCATTCATAAAGACCACAAATTGGTCATGGTAAGACTTAATGACTTAAAAGACTTGATGCTTTAAAAGAAAGAACCAAGTATTTTGGATTCATAGTTAAAGATGGGAATCTCAGATTATGATCTTAGTCCGCAAGGGCTACTCACCTTACTGAAGTTTTGAGAGAAATGTAAAGAACTTGTGCTACCCAAAGTCACTGAAATTAAACACAGCTAGGCAGCTGACTTCCTGACTTGTCTTAGAAATCTATCAGTTAATCTTGCTGCCCTTTTCTAGTGGTAATTCGGCAGCTGCGTGCAGTGCTCCATCTGAGGGTGACCAGAGCAGGCTAAGGATAAACTTAGCAAGGCGTTTGAACAAACCAGCTGCTGGGGCCATGTGCAGTAAGATCTTTGTGAGTATCAACATGATGACTCAGTTCCACTGTCCCTCCCCCACAGCACAGCATCTCAATATTTGTGTAATTCCTTTCATCCCAAAGGAATTCAGAGCGCTGCACAAAAAATGTTTGGGTAGCACCCAAAAGTAAAATGTAGCCAACTTGGGACTGGAGCACAGAAGTCCTTTAATATGCAACAATGCTAAGAAAAAGTCCAGCTCTGCTAAGAAGGTGAAGAATACTTGGTAGTGCAAAGGGAAAAGGTGTCCTGAGAGCTGCTACATGTATTGGAATCCAGCCAGTAAAAAGTAGCACAGAATGGGATTTCTTCCACTACCTTTATATATCAAAGTTGGTTGTGTAATGCCCAGCTGGACAAGACACTGACTGCCCTCTGAGACCATGGAGAGAATGGGCATCTCCAGTAGCATCTTCTTTCAACTAGTCTAAGTGAAAAATGGAAGCAGAAAACATCTCTTTCTTCAGAGTGTCCATGAAGGAAGACTAAGATGACCAACCTAAATTTAGATATCTAACTTTAGATACCTAAATTAGGAGAGGTAATCTAATATTATCTAATTATCTCAGTTGGGAAGATGCGGTTGGGAACATCTTAAATATATGTCACGCACCTTAGATCACTGGCTTATCACCCTTTCACTGCAATACTACACTGCCCTTCAACGTTTGCAATTTCTTTGTTGATGTCTGCAGAAACTGCCCTGCTCCAACCCTTGTGTATGGTGTCCAAGTGGTCCCCTGTCAGGAAACACAGAAATATTCAGTGAAGTGAATTATACTGGCCAGTCTTCCCTCATCATAATGTTTTAAAATGAAAAGAGATTTTGAAAAATTGTGTTTAATTTGAAACATTGTATTTCCCACTAAGAAACCAAAATTAATGAATTCCTTTGGAGGAATCATTTTTAATGAGGTATGCTTTTGTGGAACCTCCTGTTCTGTTTAATATGTAACATCTGATATGAATGCAGTCCCAGTTAGTACTCATACACTTGCTGTCTATAGGTGCAGGATGCCTTTTAATAGTGTTTGTAAAATGAATATTTGAACAAAGATTTCTGAAAATCCCTTCCAAGACATTTAAATATTCTTAAATTTTCAGCAAGAATTGATGCTGGCCCTGCAGAAAGATCTTCCAAGCTGTTGTGATAGGAAGGGACTCTTGAGGTCAGTCTGCTTGGCTGGTTGTCAGATCTCATAGATTCTTCCACTGTTCCTTGTGACTCATCTCCTAACTTTCCGATGAAAGCCTGAAGGAGATTTGGAAGCAGATCAGCAGGTCACATCAGGACTGAATGTTTTCCAGTCCAGGAAAGGCATGACCAGCAATCTCAGCCTGACTGTCTCTCTTCTTCTCTAGAGCCTTCTATAATCTTCTTGGCATCTGGAACATGAGTAGTTAAACAGCCACAATCTGACTGCCTTCATCTACCAGGAAAAGGAAAGCTCAAATATATCAGGTCATATTCAATGACAAGATACACTGAAACTGAGCAAATGCCATGGTCCAGTGTGGTTTCCCCCATTTCTTAGTTCTTTATCTCCCTTTCAAAAAAGGGAGGTTGCATTTTTTGAATGGTTTTGAGTTCAAAGCATTGCCATTCTTCTTGGGTACACTGCAGTTTGCATTTCATGGGATCTCTGCAGTTCTATGTCTCCTTGCAGAAGTGGAGGAACATGCTCCCCTCAGCAGGAGTCATTCTTGTATTTGCAGGCTGTCAAGAAGGATGCTTGGACAGAGGTGTTTTTGAAAGAATTCAGACATGCTGAAATTTGTAACTGGTTACACTACAAGAGTAATTTTTTTTAATACTGTCACCATGTCTCCTGTTGGCTGCCAGACCACCATCTGGGGGATCCTGTTCTCTGCCACCTCTGGAATCAATTTACCCATTTTACAGAATTGGAAACAAAAAGATACACTTTGTCAGTTCTTACTCATAAAAAAAAAATTCACCGTTTTTTCTGGTAAAGATTATATTGGTGGTTCATTAGTTTGCTTATTTCATGTTTTTTTGCCATAAATAATTATGATCCAAATTCTGGCTCTCACACCTTGCAAAAATCTTCCTGTGAAAATAGCCTCACCGGGAAATGCTTTATAGAATGGTCCCATACACTCATTTTAGTACAATCTCCAGCCTTTGCCTAGCAAATCTTGTACAAACAGTACTTTCAATGAAACAATATACTATTGATTAAAATAATAGTACAAACTGTCACCCTAATGAAGGATGACTCTAGGAGCTAAACATATATATTATAAGCTTATTGTAAAAATTATCACCTGAAAATCTTAATTAAGAAATGATCCCACTTCCTGGATGTTGAGGGTTAGGTGCCCCTTTTGTCCCTCTCACCTATTGGAATTTTTTTGCCATTAGGTGAGAAGACCTGATGACTGTACTTCTTGGGTACTTAAGAATTTGTACAGACAAAGAATTTGGCTTGGCCCAGCGGGGAAGGCAGGAAAAAGGAAGGCGGGGGAGGTTGGAGGCTAGCTGGTTTTGCTTGCGCTGGAGAGGAACACTCGCTCGGAGCTGTCTCTGCTAAGCTTCCCTTAGGCTTTTGCCGTCATCCAGACCGAATGGCGGCTGCTTCTTCTTCTTCTCCATTTGTGGCCCCCCACTCCCCTGTTCTGCCGGACGTGCTGCAGCCCCAGCTGCCACCGCGGAGCTGCTGATCCACCTCATCCATCGGCCCGGGATTCCTGCTCATCCCTGCCATTCCAGCGAGGTGTTTTTCCTCAGAGCCTGCAGGAGCTCCGGGACTGAGTGCCAGCTGAGGGGTTTATGAGGCACTGCCTCTCCTCCACTTTTCCCGTCTTGGCTGAGAAAGCTGCCATGGGGTCCCTGTTCTGTTCTGCTGTTAATACTGTAGTTATTGTTGTTTGTTTACCTTATAATACATATTAGTAAAGAACTGTTATTCCCATTCCCACATCTCTGCCTGAGAGCCCCTTGTTTTCAAAATGTAGTAATTTGGAGGGAAAGGGGGAGGCTTACATTTTTCTTTTTCACTTCAAGGGAGGTTCCTGCCTTCCTTAACAGATACCTGTCTTACAAACCGAGACACTGGAAAACACACAAACATAGGATTCATGCTTTGTTTATTGCTGTGTTGTTGTTCTGGTACTGTTACTACTCACCTGAACCTACACAGAACCCCTGGGCTGTGCCAACAGAAAAGATGCTCTTAGCACAGTCTGTATCCCCTGCAGAGAATGATAGAAATTTCCCTTGGATGACCACCTGGAACAAGTGGTGGAACAACAACATGGAACAAAAGTGCGTGAATTCCAGAAAAGGAGCAATGATTACATTTCTTTTAGATTCTTTATTCAAGAGACTTCTCAGTTGCCTAAAAAAATCTCATTATGCAATTTTTTTCTTTCATCCTCATTTGTATGTATCTCTTTGAGTTCATCCAGACTCATTATAAGCCATGAGGTCAGAGAGGAAAAAATTCATGAGGCAGCAGTTATCATCTGAGAAGCATCTGACCAAAACTTCCCAAGTCAGAAACCAAGTCAGAACTTCAAGGGTGGCCTGAGGACCTGTCCAGTGCCTTTGCTGATCAGTATCAAAAGGGCTTTTTTTTGGACACTGAGGAGGGAAGCTTTTTTTTGGACACATGTGTGCAAAAAAAAAGTATTTGCAAGAAGATCCTGTTGCTTTATGGAAAGAATCACAAGAAAGAAGTTCCAGTCCTTGTCTGAGTTTAAAATTCTGCTTTCAGCCATTCATGATTCAAGGAATCTGCTTTGAGGAGCTGCAACTCCTTTTCATAGTCTTAGATAAAACCAGGCAGAGAAGAAACAAATTGTCCTTGCCCTTGTCATCTTCTTATTGCTGCTTGAAACCCCAACAACCAAAGTTCTGATTTCCAAGAAAAACTAAATTATCTGTAAAGAAGCCCATCATCAGAAAAATATCATGCTTGCCAAATGCTCAGCATTTAAGATTGGAAAACTGAAGTCCACTCAAGCAAGTAAAACAAGACTAGAACATGAGTCTTTCTGGAGTTCTGAAGCCAATCTTACTGTTAAATTGTTACTGTGATACTTGTCAGGCTTCTCATCAGACCAGCAGGACTCAGACATACAATTCTGGACCACAGGCTAGCGGTCAGTTTGGTCAGGCACCTTCTCAAGAGGCCAGCTGAGAGCAGCCCTGTGGTGAAGGACTTGGGAGTATTGTTGGATGGAGAACTGAAGCTGAGCCAACAGTGTGTGCTCCCATCCCAGAAAGCCAACTGTGTCCTGGGCTACATCCAAAGCAATGTGGGCAGCAGGGCAAGGGAGGGGACTATGTCCCTCCTGAGAGCCTGCCCGGATCCAGCAGCCAGCTCTGGGGCCTCCAGCACAAGAAGAATGTGGACCTCTTGGAGTGGGTCCAGAGGAGGTTGTGAAGATGATCAAAGGGCTGGAGCATCTCTTCTATTGAAGAATGGCTGAGAACTGGGGGCTGTTCAGCCTGGAGAAGAGAAGGCTCCAGGGAGACCTTGGAGCCAATACCAACTTAAGAACTCTGGGTCCTAGGTTTAAAAATCCCATGCTAGGGAGCTGCATCACAAACCCAAGAGAACCTGCTGCCTGCTTCAACATCATCTTAGGCTACTGACAATTTCTAATATTGAGCAGGAGTCTCACTGGGTTTCTGCCAACATAAACATAGGCACAGAGCCTGCTGTGGATTCAGTGAGTGCTTTGTCAATAACAGCTCCTATTGAAGCACAGAGATATCAGGAAATCCCAGAATTGTACATTTTTGGAAACTGGGGGATGTGCTAGGGATTGCTGTTCTTAGTCATATGCCAGGGCATCTGCTATGACCTACTGTTAGAAACAGGATGTAATATATGTATAATTCGTGCAAAAATAAACTAATGTTAAAGTGTTTTTATGGTGATGAATATAAAATATAAGAAATGTAAAGCTTCTTGCAGACCAGGGCCTGTGGAAGTTTAGCAAACCATTTCTACTAATCAAAAGACTTTTCAGGAATGCCAACCCCGAAACCAAAACACATCTACATCTGAAAAACAGGCCAAGCAACGCTGGGAGGAGAGGATCAAGACCAATGATCCCATCAACGCCTTATGTGAGAATCATGATAAAGATCACAAAGCCGCCAAACATATGAATCTCAATATAGGCTTCCAGTAACTCATATCAAGACTTCCAGTAAATCATATCAACTTATCAAAATCCCATCAGCCGGACCAAACAAGGACGACTGAGATCACGTTTTCCAAGTCAAAAGAAGAAAAATACTTTCAACAGAGCATACCCCCAGGGAGAAAAAACCATATAAAAAAACCCTTCGAAAACCCCATGGCCGTGAACAGAGGAGAGCGTAGAAGGCGAGAGAGAAAAACATACACTCCATTCACCCTGTCGATCCCGGGCTCGGCACTATTTCTTTTGACAGTGGCTTTCTGCATACTTTTATAAAATAAAATCTTTCATATTTCTAATCGGGCTATTTCATTTATAACAAGGATAAGGGGAAAATGAAGTTAAGATTGATTACAATGTACATTCTTGGGAAAAAAAAATCTCGCAAGTTCATTGTCAACTTTCATTACATTCTTTTTAAGGAAAAACCTCCAAACAATTATTTTGCACATCTATCTCATGACTTTCAAGCACTAAGACAAGCACTAATGGCTGCTATGACCATTCTAGTGTTTTCATGCAAAATGACATCATCCTGCTTGCAGTTGCTGTGAGAAAGGACTGAGCTGGAGCTACAAGGCTTCTCGGGAGCAGGGCAAAAGCTGGAGATGCAACCATATATTAGTGCTGACCCTCAGATGTAGCCTTGAGCTACCCTCTGGCACACAACAAGGAACAGAGACTCACCCTGTACCTTCTGCACAGAAGAGCTTCTCCAACTGCATCTTACTGAAACTGCTGTGGTACATCTGGTGTGAGTGGAAAAGCCCAGACAAAAGCCTAGAGCAGAGGGCTTTATGACATCTGTACTGAGTTACCCCAGAGGATTTGAACTCATAGTAATAAAAGCCACAGCAGCACATCTGGAGATCAGTCATTCTTCAGTAGCAGAAAATCAAGCTAATGAAACCTAAATATTGTTCCTTGATTTAAAATATCATCCAGTGTCTTAAAGCAGATTACAGATGCTGGCTGATGATCTTATCTCACATTAAGCCAAGTCAATGGAAGCTGGGGTAGCTCTTCCCATCACCATCACTTCTCCTTCAAGAAGGGTAGATGGGCAAGGGGAATATCCACCTTGTATTCCATGAGAGCTGGATCTGGTCTACATGGCCAGACCTGACAGAGCACTAGTGATGGTGTGCAGGCCTCCTAACAGACACACAGATGCTAGGGAGTGACTTTGAGTGTTAGCAGTATATGTGAGGGCTTTTTTGAAGCCCATCAGTGCCTAGAAACTGGCGCCTAGAAAATAAAGTCTGATTTTTCAGGGTCAATTAGCCAAGTTAACCAGAGCATGTGAAGAAATAACATGGGGGTGCACCTGTACTGTTGATTTTGTTTCTGAAAGTGCTGGTGAATTTGTGATCCATGACCCTGGAGAACTGCTGAAACAGAGGTGGTCTCTTTTCAAAAAGGTTCTGATTGTTGAAGAGCACATGAGACCCGACTTCGTATGTTTGTGGGCAAAAGTACTGGGAAGGCATTAGGCCAAGAGAAACCAGGTATGAAACATACACAAGGAAAAAGAAACTCAGCAGAGGGATCTTTTCCCATCTGAGAAATTGAACACTTGATCTCCTGATGCCTTCTGTGCTCAGCCTTATGGCACAGGCTGACAGAAAGCTTTTTCTGTCAGCACAGGCTGACAGAAAGCTGGTCACTCTGTTAATAAGAACTGATGGGAAAGGAAAAGGGAGTGAAATTATGACAGGTTAATGAGGTTTCTGTGACACAGTTTGCTGGCGTGGGGAACTGCATCTTGTAGAGTCTCAGATGTAGAGATGTGCATGTTCCACATCTGCCAGCCAATGAATGAGGCTAGAGCTCAAAACAGAGCCTGGAGTTCTGGGACAGGTCTGGCCCCTTGGAGCATGATGGAAGCTACATGAGGATTAATTTGACCAGTTATTCAAGCCCCAGAAATTCTGGGGTTTATTCTGATTATCTTTGGACACTGTAGGTGAATACTTATTTCAGCCTGAAGAAATGTACCAGGTTAAGAGCAAGACTGACTTGTCCTTTGCCACAGTAACAGAGCAGACAGAAAATTGAAACAGTGCGTTTTTCCATGTGAAGCATATTGCTGCTCACTGTGAAAAAACAGCAATTTGCTTGTTCCTTCAGACACAGGTAGGCTCAATGGGCCAAATTTTGCATGTAGTTGCTTTCCAAGAGGAGCAAAAGGCATAGCTTAGAGCTGTTAAAGAGCTTAGTCATTCTGCATGTTTTAGGTGAAAGACTAATGAATGGTGGTTTAGGCAGAAGGAAAACAGAAATGTATCCAGCTGTTCCAGAAAGAGCTTTTCTTTCTAAAATTGTCCAGGGTGCCCACACTTTATTTCAAAATATTGGAACTGCCAGCTCTGAAGCCTCTGGCACATGCCTCATTTCATTACTAGGTGGGTATTAGGAGACCAGGAGTCCTTTCTACTGACTCTATGGGTCTCCAGCAACAGAAATTTGACATCTGTTTGATATTATTATTCCATTAGACGACTAAGTCTTCACTCCTCTGGCTTTTTTGTGGGCTCCAACACATTCCACTTCAGTGACAAACGTCCCTTGAGCCAGCAGTCCTTTGACAGGGTGGGAGGTACTCCCGCAGAGGAACTGACAAATGGTTTGCATGAGAAGTTAAAGTACCCTCAGGAAGTAGACAGAATTTCTGCATGAATATCAAGACGAAAAGGAAACCCCCAAATTGCATGGGATTTGTGGCAAAAAACCAAAAGACACCTCCCCAAGTAATTGAATTTGCATGTGACATTACAGACTTGCATAAGAGATTGCAGCAGCTCATACTCACGGGTTGTCTCAAAAGTGGAAGCAGGCTGCAATAAAGCAGCATGTTCTTGACCTTCTGAACAATTTCTGCTTCCTTTCATAACAGAAGCGAGAGCTCCTACTGGGTTGAATCCAATCATTCCAGTGGAAATTTGAGACCAAATGAACCTGTTTCATATGAGTTTGCCAAACCCAGGCTGATAGCAGGATTATTCACCAGCCCAGAGTGCACAAGGACCACACCCCAACAATACTCTAAAGCATGCTGGTAGTTCAGGATGATTATACAGGGTAATGGCTCCTTTTGCTCTAGGATCCCCAAATACTTTACAGATGTGAATGGAGAAGTGCCAAGCAGAATTTCCCAGCCCCGCTTTGCTGAGAATTTTCAGGGTCCTTACTGACTCAAGGAAGTCATCTTGGTTAAGGGAAATCGAAAAGTGGGGACAGGGGCCCCAGGAACTTGATTAACAATACTTGGATGAAAGCATTAGATATGACTTTGCAGCCTCCCAAGAGTTAATTATTTCATGGTCTTCTCCCTTCAATGTGGAGATTAGCTCATATAAACTAAACACAGGAAAATAACTGCCAATCCTTCCTCTCAATAGCAAGCACAGAAAAGGCAAATTGTCTTTAGTGGGTGCAATGAGCTTTGCATTTAAACATAAACATAAATCTCAGAGCCAGGTTTACGATGGCTGAGATGATCATCTGCATTCTCATTCTATTGGTTCCATTCTATCATCAGCATCAACACTGCAATACCCCCATGGTCTTCTGGCCAGAAGAATGCAGGATAGGGTTTCCCTGAAGGATTAATTAGTGACTACAATCAAAATAAACCAAACCCCCACAAATCAATCCTGATGACTCTTCAATAACTCGTCTCTAGTGATTTCCTAGTTGTTTTTTTACCAGCTTTCTAGCCTCTAAGAATTTCTTCCCACTAGATAATGCACAAAGCATCCAACATAATACTACAAAGTAATCAAATGACATCTCAGTCAAGGTTCTTTATCAAATATAAAGAAGGTTCAGCTGTGACTGAATAGTCCTCTGCACTTCTGTCCCTAGTTCCTCCACCCACAGCCAGCTGGGCAGTCACACCATGTGTAAACCCATCCTTCTCTAGTGGATGGGTAGGTGCTGTGTCAGACACTGGTCTTGGCGCCTCCCACCTCCAGGGAGATGGAGTAACTTCGAGTTGATGACACATGTACCACCCACTCCCTCCCCTTTGTGCAGGAACACACACACATACAGCTGGCTGGAGACACAGAGACAGGACCAAACACAGCTCCTTCACTGGGAAGAAAAGACAGGCAGCAGCTTGGCAATCAGACAGAGCCTTTCCGCTGCTCTTTATCAGTATCATCCATGGCATTAGGAAAGGCAGAAAAAGCTGCTTAGGAGCTTGTAGTTTTCCAGATATGAATCTTTTTTCCTTAGCAATTGTCCTCACTTTCCTTCTTATAATAATCTCTCTGGATAGTCATGGAGATTTTAATGTATTTTATTTTTAAGAAAGAGGTACATAGGGCTGAGGTAGTAGTTCTGCTTGAACTCCCTGGTACATCAGAGATCCTCTATCCCAGTTAGTGGTTATGAATGGAAGTGGGCAGCTGGTCTCTCCCACACTTAAAAGGACAGTGCTTATAATTCTGACCTTCTCATTCCACAGAGTTAAATGCCACAGGAAAATTCGTATTTTTGACACAGCCATAGAGAGGCAGTCTACAGACTCCACACTGTGTGAAGGAACATGCTACTTCCATTTAGATGATTTCCTTCACAATGGCAAGAGCTAGAAAATTCCTTTATAAAGTGTAAACAAACCAAAGTTTAGGTTCTGACTATATTGAATGAGGCTCACAAATACGTGACAGAGGCCAGATACAGCTCACAGGACATATGTTTGACACCTCTGGCCTGTGTGGATAGGAAATGCTTATAAATAGTCAGTCCCATTTCAGTTCTCTGGAGACAAATATTTTTGACACAGAGCGCTCAAGCACAAAGACTCATTTGCAGACCACCCAGGAGACTTGCATTGAAATGACCTTCCTTTGCTTGGGTGATCAATTATACTAATGTTTATTTCAGGAGTTGCAACATTTGGTCTTAAATGGATGTGGCCCAGAGAAGCCACGTATATAACCCCACTTACTTGTTGGTAACTGCCTGCATAAACTCATCAACCAGTTCTTCATACTGTTTCCCATGAATCCTCTTGTGTCTCAGTCCAATATACAGTGGATCACTCAGGAGAGCCTACAACACAAAGCAATTCTGTTGACATCTTCTCTTCTGTGGATGGACAGAAATTTATGTACCAGCCTAGCAAAATTTTTTGTCTGATGTAGTCATATTAATTTTACTTACTATGCAGTGAAGGCCAGCTCACATGTCTCTTCCCAAGCAGGAAGTGTTTCCATAGGAAGCTACGGCCTATTTTTAGTATAAATGAAAGTCAGAGGGATGTAAAACTTCCTGACTGCCATCAGAAATGGAGCTTTGCATCCCCAGAACAGCTCTGCCAAGGTGCCTCACTCCTAGAGAGTAAAACTGACCTTGTGTGGGGCGTGTTCACTGTGCATTCAGTTCTTAATTTTGCAGTGAGGGCAGGACAACTGTTGACCATAAACTGTGCTTCGTGCAATGAAGACTGCCTGATGTAACTTGAAATGATGTGTCATTTAGGCCTTTTAGGTGACAGCAGGGTTGAGAGCTGACCACAATCAGTGATCACATGGCAGAATGTTCCCAAGACCTGTACCTGCCTAGCACTCACCTTGCTTATCTGGCAGGTATAAAGTCAAGGTATTTTCATTCAACTTTGGTTCCCAATAGGAACATAAAATCAGGCCATTCCTCCAACCAATCCATGAAGTGTTAAGTCAATATCCATAA
>VWYI01028366.1:251-13031 GCA_013399455.1 Anthoscopus minutus
TGCAGGTCAGCAGAAACTGTTCCTTATAAAGCAGCTCTAGCAAGAAAAGAGGGAAAAGGGCTTTGGGCTTAGATTT
Source organism: Anthoscopus minutus (assembly GCA_013399455.1). Taxonomy (NCBI): domain Eukaryota; kingdom Metazoa; phylum Chordata; class Aves; order Passeriformes; family Paridae; genus Anthoscopus; species Anthoscopus minutus. Next base: position 328 of record VWYI01028366.1, read on the forward strand.
ACAAACTGTTGGTGCTTGACATGGCTTCTCTGGAGCACAGCTTGACCTCTTCCATGAATGTTCTCTCCACCATGTCTGACAGTCTAAACCTGGCAACACTCCACCTGCTGAGCACAGCCCTGCAGGTGTGCAGAGGACTGCAGGGTAGGGCCTCACCCACCAGAAACAAGATTCTCTAAAACTGAAAGAGCCATAAGAAAGGGCAAATCAGATCAATGTCTCACAGCAGTCCTTTTAAAATTTGTTTTGCTTGCAGCAAACCCCAAAGCTTCTGTGTATCCACATATTCTGTCACTTCAAAGAGGAATCAACGGAACTGGTCTTGGAAAAGAGGAGAAATTGGAACTTACTGACCAGTTGCCTTTTACTGGATGTGAAGGCAGAACAGTCATAAAGACTGAGCATTCCTTTTGCTTAGATCTTCTTCCCACCTTCTAAATATATAGAGAAATAGTCTTTAAATGTAGTCCTTCATATATTTCACAATATTCCCCATGGAAAAAACCAAACAGGGTACTTCTGGGGTATTAAATGGGATATATTACATCACAAAACATGTTTGCCACATTCCTGTGCAGGCTTAAAGGTTCTCTTTGTGACTCTGGAAGACTCTGCCAGCAAAACACAGGCTATTATGTTTATCTGTTCTCTGGTTTTGAATATGGCCTTTTGTTGAAAGATCCATTTCAACACGGGTAAGCAAATGATCACTTAGTGCCTCTGAGAGCAAGCAATTCCTTGAGTTCCATTTACATGGTGCACATTGATTAAATTTTAGGGGTTTTAGAAGAAGTAAAACTGAGAATACTTTTATCTGGCTTTGGGAGTTGTTCTTCTGAACAAGGAATTATGAATTAAAAATATAATATTACTAACAACATTTGGAATGTGGCTATCATAATGTTTTATCACAATAGGTAATTTTCATATGTTAAAATAGTAGAAGAAAACATCATCTTGGCACTCTCATAATACAATGGGTTGCATTTTCCCAATGAAAATTCAGATTTCAAAATCTCCTCCTGAATCCTCCCTAGAAAACAACTCTATGGAATTTAGTAATTCCCATATCACATAAGAGCTAGACTGCTTAGGAAAAAAAGTTAGCAAAATTGTTCTAATATATTATTAAAGTTAGTAAGACATCATTCAGCATATCCTCAAAATGAAATACTGTGTACTGAGAAACACCTCTTACTATATTTCTTTTTTTAAAGAAAGTGTATCATGTAACTTTTCATGTAATATTTCAACAGATATACTGCATTTTAAAAGGTAGGTTAAGATATGATTTTATATTGAATTGCAGTCATGGTAGACAAATAGAGGAATATTTGGATACCAAATGGGAATTGGCAAATTTTTATGTCCTTCCTTAACAATTTTAGAATTCATATTATAATTATACATTTGAAAAGGAAAATGGTACAATTTTTGATATTGCAAGAACCCCCTCAGACAATCCTCAAATTTCTCACTCATTTGCAGTGGATGGGAAGGGACAATAAGAATAGCCAGCCAGATAAACAATGTATTTTAAACAGAACTTTTGCTCAGGAACTAATTCTGGAGTTAGCTTGATTTGCCATCTGCCTGGCCATAAATGATTGTTGCTTTCAGCTTGGCTTTTTTTTTGCTGTGCAATCAGACACATATTTTTTTGCAGTTCATAGAGGTGATATTGCCATGAAAACAAACAATCACTACGTGTTACTTGTGTTCTGTCATTCTGCCTGAATTCATTATAAAAATAAATCTCATTTGATATTTTTACATCTGAATTTAGCCACCTTAGGCCACCTTTGTTTTTTGTAAAATATCATCTACTCTGGTTAAATGGAGTGTGTTCTTTGTCCTAAGGAAGCAGTAAAATTACTTTAAATAGCCCAGACATCTTCGTGTAAGTGAGATAACATTTTCAAAAGTACTGTAAACACTGGATTTTGTTTCCAGCTTTCATATCTGTAAGCAATAGTTTCTTTCTGAGCTTCCATTGCAAAGCAAATGGAAGTCAATACAGTGTGACTTAGTGGGGGAAAAGGTATTTTTTAAATAACAGTAAAAACTTGAGGCTATATAAATAGGAATTTTTCCTCCTACTCCTTTTCACATGATGGGATTTTCTGACAAAACCCTAAACAAACCAAAACCCAGTAACAAAAACCAGTCAATGATTAAGAAATCTTGAATGCAAATGTAAAAGGGCTTCTGGAATTAAACTACTCATCACAACAAATCACCATGTAATTTTCCATCTTGCACCTCTTGAGACATTGGACAACTGTTACAGCTCATGGCAGTACACCTACATAGAAAGGGGGAATTGGTCCCACCTCCTTCATGAAGAAGCAGAAACCATTTCCTGTGGGGCAGTCACAATGTCCTGTAAGAAAACTCATACAGGAAGGACAGGCAATTTCAGCTAATATGTAGAATCAAGGAAAAACTCTGAGCCCTAAACACTGAGATTAGTGTTGAGATGGAATTGGAAGCAGGAAGCATCACTCAAAATATGGATCCTGTAAACTAAGAGAAAAACTGTCTCAAAAGCACAGAGGTGTTAGGAAGCCACTTCCCAATAACTGAGTGGGTTTGTTTTTCCTTTGAACCCAGCATTACTATTTTGGGAGCTGTGGCACTTCTTTTTCACAAATTTATCCTTTTGGTGGGACAAACTCAAGAGTGAAAATAGCTAATAATAAATGTAGAACAAATTAAGTCAACTTCTTCTAAAGTCCAGATATGAGAGAGCTGAGACATTTGAATTCCTTTCCTTGTCACATATTTTCCATAGGGTAGTTATCATTTGTGTCTTGTTGTGAGATATAATTTATTTCTGTTTGCAAATGATTTTGGGATTCCTGAGTAGTTACAGTTCAAGTGTTCAGAAGCGTAGCTGAAGAATTGCCAAGTAATTCAACATTTTCCTAAAGTAACACATCCAGCTATAGAGAGGCTTCATATTTTGATGCCACCATGCCCAACCCTTTATTTGGATATGGATATTGAAGAAATGATGCCAATTCTGTACAGAAGACTTTCCTTCCAACTGCCCTGTGCTTCAGTCCCATTTGCAGTAACCTAAGTGTCTTTGTTCTCTAAGCACTTAACTATGGAGTTTAATTCAGAAGCCTCCATTTTAAAGTTACTTCCACAGTGTACAGAAGCTTCCATGGGAGAATGGCATTTTTAAAACTGCAGAATCACAAAAGCTGGAACCTTGTCTGTAGGAGTACAAAATTATGGTTGTCAAATGCAAGCATACACAATTTCTTTGTGTACCTGTGAGATGTATATTAACTCCACTGAACAATACTGTATCATAAATGGGTTGAAGGAGCACCTTCTGTTCACTTGAATACTGAATAATGTATTGAGGAAGACGAAATCAACACCAGCCAGTGCCGTACTTTTTTATATAAGTGTGGGGAAAAACTAGGATGGAATCTGTGTATTAAAAGGTGTTTTTCAAAACAGCAGACCTTGATGTTTAACATGTCTTCATACATGATGGTTTCACTATAAACTCTGCAATGTTTTTTTCCTTGTAGCATTAATGTCTAGGAAGCAAGATTTTCATCTGCAACAGCAGCATTTGGGAGATACTTAAAAATTTTAATTGAAAGAAAAAAAGCTGTTGCAGTGAGGTGGTTTTCTGTCCTGTCCCTGCTGGAGACACAAGGTAGGATTCTAAGGGAAGTCACAAATGAAAGTGAAATTTTATGCAAGTCACCATCTGTGCAGCTCCCCAGCACTACCAGACATTTGAGCATCATTCCGAATGCTCTGAAATCCAAGTTCCAAGGACATGCATCAGGGCCTCAGCAGCGAGAGGTACCCACAGTGCTGCTTGGGAACACTTCAGCAGCGACTGCACCACCGTTCATGGTGTCACTGCTTCTCAGTAAAAGCAGGTCCTCATCTCCCTTGTATCAGAGGAAAACAAGCTCACAATTTGGCACCATAGCAGTGAAAGAATTCATCTGCTGCCTAATGCATTATTCTGTTAAGCACCAATATACCAACTAGTCACAGATATAATCCCCTTCCTGTTTTAATCCCCCTGCACTTTCAAATGTACTTCCAATGTTGGAGATTTTTTTCTGAATGGAAATATAATTATATATTTAAGTTTGGGCAATGAAACATTTGCATCTGGCATGAGTGACTTTGATACCTACAGATAGATTGCATTAAGCTGACTTTGCTGCTGAAAACTGACAGGGCTTACAAATATGCCGTCACTGGATCTGCAGAAGCAGAGAGGGAAGCAGCATTTGTGAGGCTGCTCTGTGCCAGATGGCACACCATGGCAGAAAAATCTATTTGAGCCCTTGTGTTCTTACATTATAACCAGCAGATTGTCAGTTGGAGTAAAGTACAAAAAGTATATAATTTAACTGACCTTGTCTCTGTGGGAATTTTGAGATCAGAGGATGAAACTCTTGATGTTTTTCCTCAGTGCGGCCATTTCCTTTTTTAAGTCTTTCCCCCATACGAGATATATCAGTGGTTGATAAGGACTTCTGCAAAACTTGCTCTGAAATGTGAATGAATTGTGAACTTGAAAACCATGCCATTTTAATAAAACAGCACTCTTTAATACCACTGCTCAATCCTATGACCTCAGATCCCTAAAAGTAAGTTTCTTTGGACTGCAAATTACAAAGTACAGCTCTATACATGTTCATGAGTGTATACTAGAAATTGTGTAATTTCATATTGTGATCTTTAAGTCAAACTTCAGACACAAAATCAGGCTGCTTTGTAATTCATCTGCAACTTCCCTGGATAAACCACTTCAGTTTGAAGACCCTAAGCACCTTGTGATGTAACACAGAGTGGCCAGTAGGTACCAATCTTTGAGCTGAACTTGCTGTGGTTGTGAGCTACTTAAACCCACTTGTGTGGACATGACCACCTTTCAGGAAAGCCTAAGGCATGAGTAACCATGATCTCTTTATTCTAGTTATCCTTATTATGAAGTCTGAAAACATGTAGGCCTTGTACCGTGTCCATTTGCAAAGCTGGAGAAGCACTATATGTTTTTCCATATTTGAAACTGTTGGCTGAAGCAAAAACTAGCTAGGACTGGCTTTCAAGTTATGCCAACTTGACACAATTTGTTATTTATTGCTCAGCAAAGCCTCAGTAGAGTGTTAAGCAGGTGACTACATATATCAAATACATTTTTCTCCTTCCAGTCTGTCTACTATTGTAACATATAAAGTTGAGTTTTCATAAACTTCATAGTTCCTTAGACCAGAAAGGACACTAAATCACAGAGTTTGGTGCCTTACACACTGCATACTATTAAATTTAAGAAAGCTACCTTTTGATTAAGCTAAATCCGTTGCTTCACCGACCAACAGTTTATTCTGCATGTGTGAATTGGAAAAATCACAGAATCACAGATTAATTTAGAATGCAAAGAAAGTCAGAAGATCATGTAGTACATTTCCCTGATGAATGTATGCCCAGTGTGGGTTGATTTCAGCTGATTCCATGAGATCCCAAGAGCAGTGGAATGGCTCTGCACGACTTTGCAGGCAGATGGGAATGAACTGTGCCTCGCTGGCGAGAGCTGGTGTCAGCTCTGAACCAACAGGCACTGGCTGCAGTAGGTGCTGACTGACACAGTGGATTCCACCTCTCAGCAAAAATTTATCTTCCAAACTTGTCAACAAAAAAAAAACCTGCAACACTGAAAGAAAATTCTGCTTCCCATATACCTTGGTTGTTTTATTGCATTTTTAAGAATCCTGACTTGACTAAGAAGAAGGAAAAATCTGCCTGCATAAGCCAAGGCAAAATTATTTCCTTGCTGGAGATAAGTTTCTCTTTTTATTAGACAAACACTTTAGAAAAATTTTTTCCTAGGCTAAACAAAACCATCCCATCAGACAATGTGGAACTTTTCATAGTTCCGATATAGAGATAGTGCTGATTCTGCACTAAATAAAATTTGTACAGTTAAGAAAAAAAATTGCATTATTTTTTAATTTTGTAGTATGTTCTGGTTTTATTCTTTGTATTAACCCTCCTTACAAAAGCTTAACTCCTATTATTGTAGGATAAAATTTAGTTTTATATTTCTCATTACTGTTGTTCTCATTATCTGTCATGAATCGTTCTAGCACATACTTTGTACCACAGTGAAATTTATTTAATTTCTCTTTTACTTCTTGGTGAAGCTTTAAGATTGTTTGTCAAGTATATCCTACTCAAATATTTTATTTTCACAAGGATTTCTATATTGGGTTTATGTGGCAAGATTTTGCTCACAAGGATGTAGTGTATGTGTGCTGCAGGGGTGGTATGAATGTACTTTAAGTGAGAGTGATAAAGGAATAGAAAAAACCTCAGCTATTAAAAAAGTAGCATCCTTTGTGGCAGCAATTTCTAGGTCAAGTTCTGTGTTTCATGACAGTGGTAAGTACTTTCAGAGTCACCAACTGTTTCTTTGTTTCTTCCAGTATGACTTAATTTTAATGAGCTCTGTAATTTCACATTATGTTCCCTATTCCTGGAAGTTATCAAAATGCAGTTAAGAGAACTTCTACATCCTTTAGAAGATTCATCCCAGTAGCAGCAAACTTTATATTAGGCTTTAAAAAATATTTCAATAAATGGACATGAAAGCAAGTGTTTTAGCCCTTCAGTTTACACTCAAGTTGAAGTGTTTGAAGATGCAATGTTTCATAAACAGAATAATAATGTCCCTACTCTCAAACAGCTGATCCACCAACAATGTTCAAATATTTGCATTTGTTTCATGTGTGAAAAGCAAATATAGTAAAACTAAGTATCTTATATCTGTTTATACTTTGAAAATTGATGCTGTTTGCAGGGTATGGACGCTTAGGGACATGCTGCTGGGCCCAAGCACATATGCCTGTAGACCAGCGGCCTGTCAGGAAATGGAAGCTGCAGGAATAGGGTGTACATGTACTGTTGCCTAATATTTCTGCAGACTTTTTGCACCTGAGCAATCCTTTTCAGCTCAGGGACCTCCACAGTCAGCTTGCATGTACTTGGCTAGCCCCAATATGCTTCTCTTTTGTGAACTCTCCATTCTTCCTTAGAACCAATAGAAACTCTGGCCATCTGCAGTGTCTTTTGGCCTGGAGTCCCACAGCTCTGTCACCCAGTGCAGCACTCATTGCTCTGAAACTGGATCCTATGAGCTTAATTTAGGCAGGCAGGGTTAATTGGTTCTTGTAGTTGTGTGATAGAAAAGCTGAAGAACTTCTGAGACCAGCCTTTCCATCACACTCACCATCTTGTACTTTATCATATCCTTCCATGATATCTTTTTCTCAAACCCAACAGTCCTAGTTTACTTCGTGGCTCCTAGGGAGGAAGTTGTGTTTTGGTCAACCTTCAGCTCTTCTCTGCATCTTTTCTGGTCCTAGCCTACAGTTTGTTTTTTAACAGGACCAGCACAACAAACAGTAAGCTCAGATTTGAATTCTTTCAACCCTTTTCTATGCCACATAATACTCTACTTATAGAAGTAATACTAGAGATTTCAATCTGACTTGTAATCTCTCTGTGTTATATTTTCCTCATCTTTAAGGAAGGATAACATAAAATACTGCTCTGACAAGATTTTTTAAGAAGATGAATGTGATTATTTTACTCCTACTGACATGAGGAAAACATTTCATATTTCTTCTGCCCACTGGAGCAAAAGACATTCTGTTTAGGAAGTGTCTCAATGGCACAGCACAATGGCATAGCTTAGATCTAAAGACATCTCTGAAATGTAAAACAGAATGCAGCACAGAACTGGAGGACAACTGACTGGATTTTAGTTCTTAGCATATGGGACATTAAAAAATGGAACAGGAACTCCAGTTATAGGTTCCTCCCAGAAAGGCTACCAGGAGACAAAAACTTATTCATAACTATAATTGTTATAATGATCAATAAGTATGGATAGCAAAGGCATGTTCTGAAACTGAATTACTGGAAAATCTTCTAGTGTTTTGAATTTGATAAAACGGTATGGAAGAATAGCTTCTCATGGCACAAAATCTTGTTAAAGCTAAGGTTCTATCTATTTTTCAACAACTCTAAGACTGAAATCGAAAAACGGAATAAACCTAACTCACAGATTGGCTGCATTTGACATCAGATGTGTAGCTTTTGAAATGCTGATGTCTTTTTTTCAGGCTACACATGTTAAAATTGAATGAAGAGGCACTGTCAGCTTTAATGTATATATGCAACAGTAATGAAGAGCAAGCAGCTGGTGTTGTGGATCCCAGTTACCATAGCAATGCATTCCCATAGACATTTTCAAATTCATTTATAATAACAGTGCCTTTAGTAAACAAGAATGCAAAGTTGCTGATAGCATGCATGTGGTTTCCTGTATTATGGATTTTAGATGTTTACAATAAAATAACTTCATTATTGGATGGACAGTCCTCACTGAAGAAACATGATGAAGTAAATTTCTATTTGAATCAGTTACTTCAGACACAGGAGAACTCCATAGACGTCCAAGCCAATATCCAGACAAAGATATATAAAATTTGGTGCAGTTTTACCAGGTTCATACTTATACAAAATAAGACGAATAAAGTTCACAAGCCCACAATTTCCATGCCATGAAAATTCTGATTGGTATAATACAGAACAGTCTGATCACAGAGTGGTATACAGGAAGAAAGAAATAATCCAACTAAACCCTCCCAGCAGACAAACCTGAAAGTCCATGTTAAGCAATGATAATTCTAAATAAACAGATGTCAGATGCTATATAAAACACATAGAACTTCTCCACTGAAAGTAAAGATATTATGTGTTTATGGTAAAACTCTTGTGTAGAGTTTAAAGATGAAAATGAATGATTTAATTGAGAATCTCAAAATTCCATCAGAAACAAAATAATTAAACTTCACACAAGGACATAAGCACTGTCACCCTGTTCTTACACCAAAATAAAGAACATACTGCACGAAATCAGGATAAAAATAGATGTTGACTTTAAAGGACAAAGACCATCCTTAATCTGTACTTGAAGATGTGAAGAAAGAGAAAGGAGAACTTGAAAATGTGTTTGCAGCTTTTGATATTCAATTTCAGTGCAATAACCAGGCACTGTCTGATTCATGATGATATAGCACATTTTCTAGGATGTTGATTCAGCAAAATAATCTGTAATGTTGTTCAGCTGCTCAAAGGCTGTAATAGTCAGGCAGAAATTAAAAGGAAGAAGAAATTGAGGAAAAATGCCAGATTACTAAGGGCAAAAATTCTACAGAGCCAGTATTTCTGTTACACTGCAGCAAATACAGTAAGTTATATGCATAAAATTCAACACAATTTAATATTTTATGCTTATTTATAAAAATTGTCATGATGCTTTTTTTTTCATTTTTGCTTGTACTCTGAGCAAGAATTAGACTAAAACTCCTATTTACTGCAATTTTTTATTGGTTAAAGAAAAAACCACTCCCTTCCACTAGTAAGATTAATAACCTAACCCATCTTTTAGGTGTTACTTTTCCAGAAGCACAATGCTAATTTCATTTTGCTACCGGTAAGTGGCACAGATTTTCAGTGGAAGGTAGAGCACAGAACAGAAGTTGTGTTACACATCCTCAGAGAATTGCAGTGTCCCTCTGAGTGTGATGGACGGTTGGCTGGATAGATCCTTTACAGAGTCCAGCCATATATCCAGATTCCTTCAGACACGTACTACTTTCTGTTCAAGGATCAAATCTGAAAGATGTCTGAGGTCATTGACTATTTGTCCCAACCTATGGCTATCCCCCAAACATAAAAAGGGAGAAAATTCAGAAATCTCAGCCATGCTCACTGCAGCCCTTGCTAGGACACAGGCTTCTGAATGATGTGTAATGCAATCAGTCTGATGCATGTGAACACAAAGATGTAAATTCTGGGTTATAAAGGTGCAGAGCTTAGAATTGCTCTTCCCAGCACATCTTTCAGACCTGTCTGGCTAAAGGAACAAAGATCCCTGTTTTGAAAGTGGCAAGGTGATTTGGTGATTGACTGTGGGAATGAGTGTCTAGACAACTATGAAGAAAAATATTCCAAATTCTTTTTCAATATCTGCAAGGATTTTGAGATAGCTGCCATTCTGAACAGCTGCTTATTCTGTAGTTTGAAATACGAACTCAGAGTGAAGTGCCCTAGTTAGGGAGAGTCTGTTATCAGACCTTTTAGTAGAGCTGCTGGATTATCTTTTCTTTCTAAACTGTTTAAATTCTGAGCAGTTGTTTGCTTTCTCATTATGGAGGCCTGTATCTATTCAAGTCTTCTTTCAAATCAATATACTAGATAATTTAAGGTTGTGCAGGATGTCTCTGCAGCTGTAGAGTCTGTGATCACCATGAGGCCTCTTGATGTTTCTGAAAACACTGGGAATATATTGTATGTCCACTTGTATACAAGGTCTGTGCATAACTCCAACACACCATTGTTACAGGAGATGGGAAAAATCCCCAGATGGAAGCAGCAAGATTAGGTAATTGTTGGAATAGCTCTTCAGACAACATAGCAAACAGAGACTCTGTTGCTGTGCTAGGGCCCAGCCCTTTGTGAGAACTTGCACATCAGAGAACGTTGTGCACTGGCACTCCACTGCTGGCCTGTGTTTGCATCCCAGTCACTGCAAGCTTTGATGAATTACACTGTCATATATAATGAAGTCTTCACAGGAGAACTACTGTAGTTGATTTTGAAGGCTAGTCAGAAGGTGGCAACTCTAGAAAGACAGGAAATGCATGCATTATAATGCATTATCTAGTTTATTTTGTATTCCCCTGCACTTTGAAATGGATCATTACAAATCAGGCTTTTTACAACTACAAGATATACCTGTTACTCTTTTAGAATTAACCATTTTTATGCAGTTGATCCCCCTCCTTTGATTTTTCTTTCCAACTCTGCTTAAACCTTTTTCTTCCACACATTTTAGTCTTCCAAATGGTTGCATTTTCTCTTCAGTTTCCTTTCTTCTTTACCCAAAACTGGTAAAGCTGAACCCAAGTTAAAAACACATTGTGTAGAAAGGCAGCCTCCACCTTCCCTTATCCTTCACAAACAACCCCCATGGTCTCCAGTGAATGCCAGTGAAACCAGAAACAGCCACAGAGCAAGTTTTCTGACCTGTTTAGAAACAGCAGTTTTATTTGTTTATGAATTTGCAATGCCAAATGCTTTAAGAACACTATATTGCTGTTGAAAGAGTGTATTAAACTATTCAAATGATTCTTTGTACTTTATAATGTTTTCATCTAGTAAAGATTAAAATATTCTGTTCCTGTTCACAAGGATCAAGCTGTTTCCCTATAAGTGAATAAATGAAAAAGCTTAAGACATAAGCAATGCAGAAAATAAATATTCAGTATATTTGTTTATATTTGGATTTGTTAGTTATATAATAACATACAGACTAGATACTGTTAGATAAAAACCCACTACCAACATGTAAAGACCAAACATGTTTACTACTGAGTTTGGAGTCTCCATGCAGGAAAAAACCCCAGTTAATCTTTCAGGATCAATTATATTTATTTGAAATATGGCTTCAAGCACTGCATTCCCTAATGAAGACCTGAATTAAGGGGGATGTTATATATTTATGTATATAACTTATTTTGCAATAAACCCACTGGTTTGTAGACCAGAATTTGTCAATGGAATGTTTTGACCCTACCAGTCGCATTTAACAAAGCATATTGAAACAGATACAGGCAGTGATTAAAACTCAGTATGAGAAATACTTTAGACTAGACACAGAAACGTCAAAACAGTGCATAGGGATACTAGTACATGCCAATACAAAAAGACAAATATATGTCCAGTATTCTAGATACCCAGCACCCAAATCTTTGTAGAGTGCATATAAAATAACTGGAATTTATGCAGTCACACGTCTTTCCCAATGACCATATCCCTACTGCACTTTTGGGACTGAGCAGGTAATAAAGTGAGTTACTTCTCACAATATGAAACTTGTCTTTAACTTGTGAGAGCATAGCGTCAGACGAGATTAAGACTTTCACCCTTTATCTTAATCTCCGTTACTCTGCTGTGTGTTAGTTTTATGGAATGGTTCTTAGCCTGAGGCAGTAGCGGTGACACCACTCGCGGGGACCTTATGGAGGCAGCCTCACAGCGCGGTACATTCTTCAGCACGGGGACTGCACGGTTCTTCTCCCCGGAGCGGGGACCGGGTGAATGCATTTCAGAGGATCGGGTGTAGTGTTCCGACGATAAACGAGACACATCAACCGTCCCTTGCCAGCACTGGGAAAGAGAGAACCTGTCCCATGGCACCAGGGAGCCAAGCTGGGACACGGCGGGACCCGTGAGGGCAGGCGGCGCGTGCCCGCTGCGGGGTGAGGCAGGGCGGGCAGGGACACGGGGCGGTCGCTCCTGGGGCAGCACGGCCATCCCGGGCCGGCCTCCGGCAGGGCAGTTTCTGCGGGCAACGGGCAAGGGCTGCTGCCCCGGGAGAGCCGGGGGCGGACACGGCGGACGGAGACGGTCACTGACAGGCACACGCAACATGGCGGCAGCGAGAGCCAGCCCCGCGCCCCCTCCCACGGCAGCTCAAGAGCCCGGCGGGGCCGGGGGCTGGGGGGGCGGGAAGGGCGCCAAGCCCCGCCCCCCGCGCGCGTGGCGGCCCCGCCTCCGGCTCCGGGATGGGGCGGAGAAGG
>VWYI01028366.1:13079-189719 GCA_013399455.1 Anthoscopus minutus
CGGCCCCTCCGTAACTTGGCCGCCTTTTATCGGGCGGGCGGCGAGGCGGGGAGTTTATTGGAGCCGGAGCCGCGGTGCTGCCGGGGTGGGCAGCGAGCTCGGCGGAGGGCGGGGGGCCCGGCGCGGCCCGGGACGATGCTGCGGCTGGTGTCGCTGAAGTTGGGGCGGCTGTACCGCTACGTGAAGCTGGCGGTGCTGGGCAGCCTGGCGGCGGCGCTGGTGCTGAACACGCACTCGCTGCTGGCCTCGCTGCAGCGCAACGAGCTGTCGGAGCGGCGCTTCCTGCAGCTCAATAAGTGCCCGGCCTGCTGGGGCACCAGCTGGTGCCGCAAGTTCCTCAACGGGCAGCTGCGGCTGGAGAGCTGGGGCCGCCTGCGCCTGCTGGACTTCTTCAACGTGAAGAACGTGTACTTCGCGCGGTACGGGGAGCCCCGCGAGGGCTCCCGCCGCGTCGTGCTGAAGCGCCTGGGCTCGGCGCAGGAGCTCGCCGATATCGACACCAAGATCTGCCGCCGCGCCACCGGCAGGGGCCGCTGCGACCTGCTGCAGGCGCTGCCCGCCACCGAGTTCGCCAGCCTGAACGGCGACGTGCGGCTGCTCACCCCCGGCGCCGTGGAGGGCTGGTCCGACCTGGTGCACTGCCCCTCGCAGCGCCTGCTCGACCGCCTGGTGCGCCGCTACGCCGAGACCAAGGACTCGGGCAGCTTCCTGCTGCGCAACCTGAAGGACTCGGAGCGCATGCAGCTCCTCATCACCCTCGCCTTCAACCCCGAGCCGCTGGTGCTGCAGGTAAGCGCGGCCGGCAGTGCCCGGGTGGGCGCCCGGCGCTGCCCGTCCCGGCGGGACCCTCGCCGGAATGGCCCTTCCTGCCCCTGGCTGTGTCTGCGGGCGGGGGCCGAGGGCTCCCGGGCAGCTGGCCCCGGACCCCGCCGGGTCGCAGGGGCCGCCGCTGGCTCCGTGCCCGGACTGACTCTCCTGCAGAGGTGCCGGCAGGGCGGGCTGAGCAGAGGGTTTCGGGTCCCTGTCTCCGGGCAGGAGGCGTTTCTTTAGCTCACTCAGCCTGGTCAGCTCTCCTCCTTCCTCCCTCCCTCCAAGAGTGCGTGTGTTTTCCCGATTTGCCGTCCTCCTCAGGGTTTTAACTCTGTCCCCATCCCGCTGTGCCGTGGGGTACCGAACGGCAGCCGCGGTCCCGCAGGAGCGTGTGGGTCAGTGCTGGAGGCTGATGCTCTCTGCTGACTTTTGCCTTTCGCACAGTTCGGTGTCAGCGTGTTCCACAGTTCACATATTCCCAGGCACCTGTGGGTGCCCGTGGTTCGTTTCTTAGGCTCTAGTTTAAGAGGGAGTGCGAAGAGACTGTGCCGTGATGCTGCTGTGCTTTCCTTGTCAGAAACTGACTCATGTGCTGTGTTATGTTCTTAATGTGAGCTAAATATAGTGCTGGTAAAAATTAGAGATAGGTATTTGTAGCCTGAAAATAGACCGACAAATAAATGAACAGTGTTCTCTTTCCAGCGATTACATGTTCTGTAGCCTTTAATTAAGGGGACTGGTTATATGCACGCACCTGAAATTTTTGCCTTAATATATTATGTAAATTTTTAGGTAAAAAATGTGTAGGAAACTTCTATTCGGTGGCACCACTCAGTTTTTCTATTCCGTATCTATTTAGATGGGGAGCTTTGCATTTTGGTTTTTAACATTATCAGGGGAACTCCCGAGTGTCCCTTTAGCATGTAGGTTTGGAAGCAGAAATGTTTTGTCTAACTACTGAACTGTCGTTGCCTTTATCCAGCGTATGATTAAAATAATATTTGCAAATATGTTTTGAAAACATTACCTCATGATTACTGTTAACATCTGCTGTTTCTCTAGTGAGAGGCCAAGAAATGCTCAAAAAGCAGTGCTTACAGGCTTTACCCTCCAGAAAGTTTGCCTGCTGACTAATTCCCAGAAAATCAATTAATGAACTTAATTACAAATATGGTTTTCGGTAGTATGCCTTCAGTCTCTCTGTGCACGGCTCTTGAGTTTTGTTTTCAAAGTGCGTTTCCAGTTCGCTTCTTAGCAGACTTGAAGGTACAGTAACTTTCCCATTTTGCTGTGAAGTTCCTCCTGAGCACAGTGAGAAAGGAAACTCCACTTAAGTAAGAAAATCAAAATTGCTTCTCTTTGCTGAGTACATTGGGAAATTCTTGAGAAGTGATTTGTTTTGGCTGTGTTTCATGCAACTTGCTTTTTTGGTTTTGAACAGTGGTTCCAACATACTGAGTGTAGACCTCGATGGCCAGAGAACAGCTGTGTTTCTTATTAATTCTTCAGAGACAAAAGGGTATGGCACTCTTGTGGCATTTACTGTAGTGGGGTGGATCATAACTGGTGGGCAGTGGGTTGATTAGGAGCCTTGGTTCCTCTCAACTTCTTGATGAACTGTAAATGAGTCCTGAGGTTGTCAAGCAAATCTGTTAAAGAGAAGAAAATCTTGGGTGGATTTGAGCACTCTGCTCGACATTTATCTTAACAAGGGCGCAGCTGAAAGCAGAGCAGGTCAAATTCATGGGAAGTGAGGCAGCCTTTAGCAGTTCAGAGCAAGGTAAAGTAAGTGTGTCACCTTTTAACACATCAAAAAGTGTTTCATAGTCTTGAAAGTTCTGGTATTTAGGCATATCTTGGATAATATTTCTGGAGAGGTTCAGGACAGCTCTGTGTGCTTAAACACTCCTAGTGATTTCTCCAGAAGAGTGTTAATTAACTTTGGTATTGGATGCTTGAAGTTTGAAGACCTTCTCTCAATTAGGAATGAAATAAGTAAAATATATGAATCCATATTAACTCTTTCCATTCCATAGTACTCCAGGTTTAGACTCCATCTGAGAAACATGTAAGGAATGGGTAATTCCGTGTTCTGCAGCTCTTGCAACAGCAACATGCCAGACACTCTGAGAAGTGGTTACTTTCTAGGACTGATAACTGACTACTGAGAATGTTTGTGTTTGTACATAACGCTTTTTAAAACATTTTATGGTGTAGCTTCTGCAGTATTGATGAAGGCAGGTACTGCTATGGGAATTAAACTTGTTGGTTTGTTTTAAAAATCATCTGCTTCCAAGAAGAGAAACCTGCATGACGTTTTAAGAAGAATCAGATTTTAATTTAAAATAAAGCAATCAATAAATTGATGCATTTAACTCATGCTGTCTGTCACCAGAGGGCACAATGAAAAATACTGCTTGTTTTTGCCTTGAGCCTTTCATGGAATACTACAGTGACTGAGCACGGTTGTTCATGACAGTTTAGGTTTAGAAGTGGAGATAATGTCTTAACTCTTGGTGTACAGTGCATGCAAGTTCTGTGTTATAGACAAATGTAAATAGGCAATTTAGTAGGAATTCAAAGCTTGGTCTTTCATTTATAATAGAAAATTCACTGTAATTGTCTACAAGAGCCGGCAATTTGTGGATCATGAGGCTTTTCCTCAGAGACTGGGATTTTAGCTTGAAGCCTGTGTGGATTATGGATTATTCCTGAAGTGGTGTTGCCTGCAAACTGCATTGTCACAAGTGATTTACAGCTTCTGCTGTGAGAATTTTTCAGGTGGGGCTTTAACCCATAGCATGATATTACTGTTCAGGGATTTATATCAAAAGTATAACACTGCACAGTTTAGTGTAGATTACATATTGTAATCCTAACTTGTGATTTGTATTTTTTATAACTTTCTTGTTAACCTTCTTTGTTTGCACTTATTTATTGTGTAGGTGTACTCTGGGAAGAACTCAGCCTCTTTTGCCATTTTACTTTGTTAAGCAAATGGAATGACAGCTGCATTATTGTTCAAGTCCAGTTTACATATTTTTTGGGGTATTAAAATACAATTTTTTTTCTCTAGTATCTTGATTAACTGCTCACTAATTTAATCCTCTCACAATTTTCATCTGAATTCCCCTTTGAACCAAAGAATTTATATACTAAAGATTTAACTTCTAATAGGTTTGGGGTTTTTTCATCTCTCCTCCTAACAGTTTTCTGTCACAAAGATGAGTACTTTTTAGTAAAATAAGGTCAGATTTGTAATCAGAATGCTACATCTAAACCAGTATTTCATATAGGCATGAACAGCTTATTTGGACAAAAGCAACAACAAAACTTGCTGCTGTTTCAGTTCATTCATTGATAAACAGTGTTTTAAATGGGAATCACCTGTAGGATAGGATCTAAGTGTGACATCCTATTTCTGACTTAATATGATGATGGTGTGCATCAAACACTTGCAAAGATAGGTTGGTTGAAGTTGCCTTAGGAAGAAATAGAAAAATTGAAAAAATAACTTGGATTAGAAACTGAGTGCAGTTTGTTCACTCTTTGCAGAATTCATAGAACCATTTAGATGTAAGCATGTTGATTTATCCTTGTCCTATGACTTTCTGTAAACCACCCAGCTTCTAGTTTATCTTGTAAAATACATATAGTGGAGAAGGTTGTTGCAATATTTTCAACAGTGATATCTGCTTAAATAGTGGATGTTATTCAACTTCATCAAGTATAACTTGATTAATTTTATCTTCACTTGCAAGTTGGAACATAAACTTACTGTTAATAGAACTGAAAGGTGTGATAGCTCATTTTTCATAGAGCTCCTGCACTGATCCCTGTCAGCCTCCAGATTTCCTCTTTGGAGGCGCCGTGGCAGTCTCCTGACAGTTTTGGATAACAGTTCCTGAGCTGCTGCTGTCGTGCTCTGTAGCTGCCTTGCTGAGCCACGGTGCACAACCACGCTGTGTCTGACACATTTTGCCAGTGGCAAAGTTTTAAGTTTTGTACTTAAATACAAAGAAACAACAATGCCCCAAATCCTTGTTCTCAGAGTTAGGGAAAGTGCAGTGTGACTCAAGACTGCTGAAATAAGAAATTGTTTCTAGGTAAGAATTTCTCCAAAGATCTTATGCTTACCTGAAAAGACAGTTTACATCTGTACTGGCAAAACTGTAATACAGAATGTATAAATTGTTTTGGCAAAAGTGCATCTAGAGCTGGTCTTGCAACCCTCAATCTTGCCTTTGTCTTGGCTGTGGTGTGGGTTCACAGTATTGTCAGGTGCTATATGAAAATGTCAGTTGCGTTTGCTTTGCTTTTCAGAGTGTTGTGGTTTAACCCCAGCTGGGAACTCAGCCCCACGCAGCTCACTCCCCTCACACGGGGATGGGGGAGAGAATTGGGAGTAGAAGTGAGAAAACTTGTGGGTTCAGACCAAGACAGGTTAGTAAGGAAAGCAAAGGCAAACAAGGGATTATTTCAGCAATTCCCATGGGCAGGCAGGGGCTCAGCCATTGCCAGGACAGAAGGCCCCATTGCATGGAGTGGTGACTTGGGAGGACGAATGCTGTCACTCTGGATGTGTCCCCACTCCTTCCCTCTTTCTTCACATGCTGATCACAATGCCATATGGAATGGAATATCCCTTGGATCAGCTGGGGCCAGCTGTCCTGGCTGTGTTCCCTCCCAGCTTTTTGTGCATCCCCATTCCCTGGGCTGGTGGGGAGCAGAAAAGGCCTTGGCTCTGTGTGATCACTGCTCAGCCATGATCAAAACATCCCTTGAATTATCAGTGCCGTTTCCAGCACAAACCCAAAACACAGACCCATACCAGCAGCTATGGAAAAAATTAGAGCAGCACACAAAGCAAACTTGAAATTTGCACACATACTTTGAAATTGAAGTGAAATGCTTGTATGTAATGAAGATTCTTTCAAACTCTAGAAGGTATCTGTCAATTATATCCAGAGTGCATTAATGCAACTTTGTCTCCAGCTGCAGCTTTTAACAACCTGTTTAAATGAACATTCTTCAAAGAATGATGGTGAACATTTGTGTCTTGTATGTAAATTACAAGTCTCAAGGACTTTTATTTCTCTGACTCTAAGAGAAATGCCAATCTCTATGTGCCAAATAGCAGTATTTCTGCATTTTTAATAGACTGTGTAAATCATTGCCACTCCTTTAGATGTGATTTTAACTTTCTAAATGCTTAAGCTTAATGACTTTATCTTTCTCACAACTTCTGATGATTCTTATTCCTTGTGGGGAAAAAGCAAAACAAAACAAACCCAACAGCTGTATCTCTATTCCTGATATAATTACTCTGCATGAACAGTCTGTTGCCACATAACCTAAAATTCTTCTGGTTTCTCTACATGTCGTTGTTGGGCTTTCTGTTTGGTTTTGTTTGGGAAAGAGCAATAGCTGACATCTGGTAAACATATATTAAAACTTTAACTGATTGATTTGAAACAATTTCTTGCACAGAATTCCACTGAAGTAGCAATTTAGCCAAATGTTCCTCAGAATCTTTTTGCTGATCCATACATAAGAAGTAAATGGGCAAATTCCTCTTTTCTGTTTTTTTTTGTACACACTTTTCTAATCAGAAGTTATTTTCTGTAGTCCTGTTCTAAATACATTGGTCGAATGGCAAGTCAGTTTTAATACTTTTTACCCTTTAAGCTTTCTTCATTACTGAGTTTTTCTTTCTGTTCCTAATTCTGATGCCATAAACCAAGTAGTGGATTTGAGGTGGTTGTCTCCACTACCTGACATGTCCTTGGGTGGACTTGTGTTATTTCAGTCCTCATACAGATAGAAGGATTTTAATAGACTGAATTCCTGTTGTGAACCTTTTTAAAGGAATGAAAAATTGTTCTTTGTTGAACTAAAATTGAGTGGCCTCATGTTACAGTAATGTTCCAATGATGTGGTTTTATTGAAAACTGAAGAATCATTTTTTGCAGTGACACATGACTGTACATATTAAACCAGAAGTGGCTTGTACTTGTCATGTTAACTGTCATATTTAGTTACGTTCCTTAAGTTATCAAAACTATTTTCATCTTTCTTTCATAGTGAAAATTCCCTAGAGTGAAAACATGTAGGGTGAATTATAAGGGGTATTTTAAAATAGTCTAGAAATTCTTGAAGTTATTGTGGCATTTATGTTATGATGAATGGCTGTCTGAATGTAAAGGCTGCTGGGAGATCACTGTACAGACTTAAATGAAAATTCTCTTGAGAAATTTTCACTCTTGCAGTTTTCAGTAGCAGAAAAAGTTTTGTTACCCTACATTAGAAACCTTGCAATGCCAATGTTGTTCTGATACATCAGATATATAGGGGGAATTGTTTTACTTCCCTGAATTACATAATTGAGGCTTTGTTTTAGACTCCAGTTTTGCAAAGTAACTTTAAAAATAAAGCCATCTCTGCTAGGACTCCTTTATAGTGATATATTCCAGGCTCATTACTGATGAGAAGTAAATACACGGTGAATATTTCCATCTCTTGCAAATTTAATCTGAAAAAACTTTTATGAACTGCAAACCAATTTGAACAGGTGACAGCCAATAATGACATTAAATTTGCATTACTATGGTTCTCGAGTTCAATCATTGTCCATTAATTTATTCAGAAAAGAGGCCTATCTCTGCTAATGTTGTGAAATACAGCTTCTACATCTGAAGTGTTCATCTTAACAACTGAGTTCTGTGTATTTTTGTTCCTATAGCGTGTCAATTAAGCCTGGTGTGAACCTCCTGTTGGCATGAATTGTATGTAGTAACTGATTGAAATGTAGTCAAACTTGAACAAAAGTCAAATAAATTAAAAAGCCATGGTTTCAATGGGAACACAAATATCTGGAGTACTCAATGAAATCTACTGTTCATGCTGTGTGTGTAGGCTATATATGTATAACTTCTGTGGGAGTTCTAGGTAAATGTCAAATGGGGTGGCATGTAGTTCAGAATTACATGGTTTTCATTGTACTCACTAGGATTCAAAACCACATTTGAATACCTATCTTCCAGAATGCAGACCAATTCCTGACAAAAGGAGGCATCTGTGTTTAAACTGTGCTTTGCAACTCCTTTGATCCAAAAAACATCATTGCAAAATCTGCTCTCCAGCTCTTCATGGTTCCGGAGCTTTGCTTATTTGCCTTGGTGACTAATACAAGTGCTACTTTTGTTTACACTGCAGAATCAGCAGTACTCTAAGAGAGAACTAACTCCTTCAGAGGAAGAGCATGTTATTTGAATTCTCCTTGCCCTGGCCCGTAGTGCCTGGCCAGATGCAGCTCAGCAGGATGGTTTAGTGAAGGTGTCAGGGAAAGGCTCATTTTGCCCTGCAGCTCCTCAGGGTCCTATGGAGACAAGTCCCCGCTCTGTTTTTTTAAAAAGTCATCACATATAAGATGTAACTCTTTGTTTGGGCAGGTTTTGTCTGGGGTGTTTTTTCTGAGCTGGAGCTCACTGTATGCAAACATTGGAGGTGACAAATAGAGCATCTTCTAGAATAGTGTTGAAAATGCAAAACATGGTTTTTAGTGGTACAGTAGAACAAAAATGTCAGTTGTTACTTAAACTGGCTTGGCTTTTTGATGTTGATTATAAGGGTGAGTGATATGCTTCATTATGATAAACTAATATTCTTTTAAGTGTTTAATTCAAAGGGAATTTGTGTTACTGCAGAATACAATAGGCCTTATCAGCTTCAAGCTGGTGAGTCTTCACTGCCCGATCTAATTCACAGCTCTGAACAAAAAGCACTGGCACATTTGTGTGTCTTCTCAGGTTTAGACAGATGGAAGTGAGGAAGACAAATACACTGATAGTGTTTTGTGCTTCAGTGAAGTGATAAATTTGCTCTGTTAATTCTTAATATTTATTCTGAGACTACAGTGTATTTTTAAAAGGCGTAAATACAGTATTATTCTTTCAGGAACAGCGTCTACGCTGTCCCTTTGACAGGGTTTGTTTAGGATTTTAAGCCTTGCTTAGAGAGGTATCTTGGAGCTACACTAATTGGAGCAAGCAAAGTATGTTTTGGGGTATGTCACTGGGAATAGAGGTAGCAGAAGTTTTTACCATCTTTACTGTTTTCCATCTTTCTGTTAGAAGATTTCTCTGAATACAGAAAGGTAACAATGTTAATGAGGGGAATCTTACTAAGCTACCTGTTTCTAGATTTTCATATGCATTACTTTATTTTAAAACACTTAAAAAAGTTTAATTGTGTATGGTTTCCATGGTATTTATGTGTGTGTTCACAGATAGTGTGAGTGGGTGCATGAGAACCAGAGTATTTTGTCAAACAGCTGTTTCTGGTTTTGAACAAGAGCTTAGTTTTTGCCTTGATTGTCAAATGCAGGTTTTTAAGTCTGCAAATAGCATATTCAAGTACCAAATTACTTAATTAAATATGCAGACTACTAAAATAAAACCTAAAATAAAGTCAGTTATGTATTATTCCCCAGAAATCAGATTTTTGTTGGTGATCTAAGATCTTTTTGTTTCTAAAACACCTTGTTCATGGAAAATATGTTTATTGATGCTATAAATTTGTTTTCATTTCTTACTAGCTTTCAAAATTTTAATACATGAACCAAGAAAATCCTTGTCAAGTTAGCTGCAGTTTCCTCTTAGAAAACAGCTTTCAAAATAGAATAGTACAAAAAGTTACAAACTGCTGCTTGCAAAGACAAGAGATCGGCACTTCAATTAATATTCTTGTCAAATTCACCAAGTGAATATAAAAACTGCTGAATGAGGCACTTGTACATATTTTTATCCCCTTCTTCTGCTACTGACTTGGGTAATGAAGTGTAGATATGGCTGTTACATGCCAGTTGGAAAGGAGCCAAAGCAGAGATGTTGTTTGTACATGTGCAGATGTTGGCAGGATTCCCTGCACTCCCCTTGTCAGAAGATGTTTTTATTGCCACAGCCTTATAAATGTATCTGTTGCAGCATGGCATGCAGATATTCCACCAGTAACATCAAGGTGTGCACTTCAGAATAAACCAAACTGCTCCTAGAATTTCTTTTCTGGAATGACATTCAGAGTGCAGGAAGCATAATAGATGTGTTTGGAAGATCAGTGTCTAAGGCTGTACTTTGAAAATCAGTTTAATCCATTACATAAATCCCTGCTGCTGCTGGAAAGGAAAAGTGCTCTTAACTCCTTCCCTCTTCTGCACCCAGCTGTTGAGGCCTTCTTTTTCCCTCTCTGCAGTACATCCTAGCCTGAGGTGGTGATGTGATATGGATCAGGCTCTGATCCAAGGGAGCACCAGCCTGGCAAGTACCAGCCTTGCATTCCTGGTGATGTGCAGGGGATTGAAATGAGTGTGCTTGGTGGGTTGGGAGGGGGGGACACCTTCACTTCCAGTGCTAGCAAATCCTTTGCCAAGTTCAACTCTTTGTGGAGGAATTTGTGTTTGAAAACAGAGACAAAGTCCTAAGCAGGGCAGAATTGGAACATAGAAAAGGAGAACTGTAGAAAAGGAAAAGGAGTGGTCCAAAGTAATATTTAAATAAAAATTTGAAGGCATCATTGAATTGAGCGCTGATAAAATGCAGCAATATGAAAATGTTGTGCACAGTTGGTGAAATTTAAGTGTGTGTTTATCAGGAAATGTAATCAGGTAACTTTTCTCCCATTTAGAGAGAAGCTTATATGCTGTAGGTCAAACAATTTCACTTGATGGACAATGGCTATTTGCTTCTTGTTTTGTTTTGGTCCAGGACTGAATAGAGTCATGATAAATGCACATGAAATATCTCTTTGGTGATATTTGGTGTTGATGCCACAGCCATGTTTTTGTTACATAGTCATTTCAGAATGAGCAAAGAACACTGAATTAACACATACTTAAGTTGTTGGAAGGTTATTTTGTTACCCACAAAACAAGTGGAAAAAAAAACCAGCCCAAAACCCTCTTAACTGTGGAATGTGACCCTTGACTTGACCTGAACCGGTGGCTATTTGGCTTTACTTCTACCTTCATTAATTGCCCTGGATCCTGCAGGTAAATAAGCCTGAAGGCTGCATAATGTTTTCCCTATTGCATGGTAGATTTAGTTATTGAGAGAGATTTAGTTCTGCTGAGTTACATGGTATCGCAGCTTGAAAATGCCATACTGCTGTCAAACCTGTCAAATTAGTTTGTATTATCCTCAGGACTTATCACAACCTGTTTTGCTTATGTGTTAAAAGTGAAGTTGAAGTTCAGACTTGCACATATGTCAAAAACTTTGAATCTATTTTGTTATTAATATGGCTTTGATGTTTTTTTGCCCAGTCAAGAAAGGTGGTTCTTTGTAATGATTGGTAATCATGGTTACTTACCCAGAAACTGTCTTCTAAAGTTTGCCACCTTAGAGAGCAGCTTCATGGCTTTTACCATAAAAATGGCAAACACTGTCAACTGTGTATATTAATTATGATTTTAGTTTCTTCAGGTGTGCTATGTAGACAAGGTTGGTTTTGTTAGGCACCTCTTCCCTGCATGATCTTGTAGTTCAGACCTGTTTTATGTGGTGTGTTTCCTCTCAGTCTCTTTCCCCAACTGACAGTCAATGTTTCCTGCCATTGTGGATTCCAGAAGGTATAAGGCTTTCATTCATCCTGAAACCTGCCATGCTGTTCACTCCAGCTGTGGTAAAACCTTTGCTGTGTCGTTACTGCAGAATTGATCATGAGGGGTGTCTGGTGACACCATAGGGCAGCAGACAGCCAGGAAGGAGCATGGGCACATGGTAGGATCTCCTGAGTGAAAACTGGGGTACATCATATTCTTAGACTGCATATGCTTAGACTTCTATAAATTTGGAGGTCTCTTGAATTAGTGCTTTTGTAGTTTTCTTCTGTTGCAGTCCTATTCTGCATTCCTCCCTAGTTTGGAGGGTACCTTTTAAGTGTGTGTCTGTTGATATTGAAGTCCTAGGGCACATTCAGCACAGCTGAATTAGGGAAACCATGCTGGTGTGTTTTGTAATTGCTTGTAGTGTGTCATTTCTACTCAGTCTCTTATTTTAACTTCCAAAAAAGGTACTGTTGGAGACAGATTGTGCTGGTGATAAAAATGTTACATGGCTGTGTGTAATAAACACACAGTATAAATTAATCAAGAGATAGACTGTTATGGTATATTAGAAAATTAATAAACCTCGAAGGAATCCCATCAACTGGGAAAATGGAAGGGGTGGTGGTGGAGAGAAGGAGGTGCCACTTTGTAGAGGGTTTTTTTTCAGGTTATTAAAAGAGATGGCTTTAATTGAAAGATCAAATGAAAAAATATTTTGATGGGAAATATACTTGCATTACTACAACAGATGTGTAATAAAACACCAAGAGAAAAAGATGGTTGGTGAAATTGTGTGTGTAAATATATGTGAGTGTGCATGTATAGATGGAAAGCTAGATATGGGTTATGTATTTTTTCATGTCATCCAACTTTTTCCCTGCGCTAGTCTAGCAAGGCCTCTTGGTCACATAAATACATTTTGTATTGTTCTTCCTTTCCCTCCAAAACTTAGAAATATATGGATTATTGTGGTGATGGATATTTGCAGCTTTCTCTTCTAAGTTCTATTGAAAAGCCTTTTAAAATCTGAGCTGTTTTGTATTAATTAAAAATTCGAAATTTTTTTATATGCAGAGTTTTCCATCTGATGAGGGCTGGCCATTTGCAAAGTACTTGGGAGCATGTGGAAGAATGGTGGCTGTCAACTACGTGGGAGAAGAACTGTGGAGTTACTTCAATGCACCCTGGGAGAAACGAGTGGATCTGGCCTGGCAATTAATGGAAATAGCTGAGCAGCTGACAAATAATGACTTTGAATTTGCACTCTACCTCCTTGATGTCAGCTTTGACAACTTTGCAGTGGGACCAAGAGATGGGAAAGTTATCATTGTAGATGCAGAAAACGTTCTGGTAGCAGACAAAAGGTTGATCAGGCAGAGTAAGTGTCTTCTTTCACTCTCCTCTCCCAGTGTCTCTCACTTCTTTCTCTGCAATATTTAAAGTATTTGTGGTTGCTAAATACATATTTGTTTGCTTTACAACTACACTACTAATTAACAAGCAAATTAGCTTCTCCTGCAATTAGTCTACTAATTAGCTTGACCAATTTGTCAGTGTCATGAACTATTGAGCATACCTGGACACTTAAGTACTGTAAACCTGCATGAAGGAAGAGATGGGAGTGGGAAGAGTGTTGGTGCTGGGTGTGTTTGAACAGGTGGATGGACAGATAGATAAGCAGCCTGGCTGTCTTGTCCACCTTAGCTAAGAGAGAGAGGGTTTCTTTGTCCCTTCCAGGCACCTATGTAACAATGGAAGCCTTGGAATTCTACTTTCTGTGAATAACAAACAGTGTTAGTGCCTGCTTTGCCTCAGTCCCATAGCCTGACTTTGCTTCCTGTTGGTTCTCTGTAATAATGGAAACAAAGGAAGGAGTAATTCTAGTGCTGCTTCCAAATGAATTTTTCTGTCAGCTTTAAAGCTCAAAGCAGTGGCAGCAGGAGAGGTGTTTGACAAAGTGGCATCACATA
Source organism: Anthoscopus minutus (assembly GCA_013399455.1). Taxonomy (NCBI): domain Eukaryota; kingdom Metazoa; phylum Chordata; class Aves; order Passeriformes; family Paridae; genus Anthoscopus; species Anthoscopus minutus. Next base: position 26,463 of record VWYI01028366.1, read on the forward strand.
GGTTTACATTCTTTTTTGAGCTTGTAAGGAAATCTTACAGACCTAAGGGCTGGAGACATTGAACATGAAATTCTGGATTCTGCAGAAGTTCATGGCAACAGGCCAAGTGATTCCAGTTTGCTTTGGGTGAATGGATTTTTTTAAGCTTTGCAAATAGGCTTTATATGTTGTGCTGCAGAATTAACTTCTAGACTGTGTTTTTGTATCCACACACTTTTCTATAAGGAAGTGTGTTGTGGGGTTGTTTGGTTGGGTTTTCTATTATTATATATTCTCAAGCAGCTTAGATAAAAACTATATGAGCCTACCAAGGAAACCTTTTAATATACTGAATATCCAGTACATTTACTGTAGAGCCCTTTCCATTCCATTCCTTTCTTTTCCATTCCTTTCCCTCCCTCTTAAAATAATATTACTGAAGGCTTTCATTTCTGGAGCATGTCTGAGTTGCTGAGGCAGAAATGTCCAGATGAGCTCTGCAAATGTTGATGGGTACATGGAATAGGAGCCAGCAGCTCCTTGCAGAACCTGAATGCTGCAAGTGTCACATCTCTTGTCCCAACCAGAGTTTTGGTGTGATTTATGATTTAACAATCAAGAACACAGAAAACAAAAGAGGACACGAGAAAATTCATAGTCTTTGTATAAACTTGTGTTGTGGCTGACATTTAATGCTGATTTCATGGATCTTTCAGAAAGTTCCATGAGACAATCTCTGTCCAGAGTGATCAGTATGCCTGTTAAGATATTTCAACATGTACTTTCTGTCCAGTTGCACTGTACAGTAATACCTAATTGTACTCTGTGTGGGATGTCATATTTGAGTTTGCTGAGGCCCTTTTTTCCCATTTTCCTTTGCTGGCTTCTTTTTTTCCACATTGAATTTACTGTTAATTCTACAGATCTTGCATCATCTTTTTATAGTTATAGCTGTCATCTTCCAGTACTCTTTTTTTTTTTTTTTCCTAAACTGACTCTCAGTGTGCCATGAATGAAAAGACCAATAGTCATCTCAGAGACTAGCCAAGCACAGATTAATTTTTCTTTGTACCTCACACTGCTAAGAGAGATCTGCAGAACTATGGAACACCATGATAAGGACCTCTTCTCAAAGCTGGCAGTAGTCTGGAAACTGAAGATGAAAGTTTTCTAGCAAAAGATAGTAAGAACTCAGGAGAGTTCACTTAGTAGCCTTTTAAGTGTTAAAAAAATAATAATAAAGTTAAAAGAAAATAATAAAGTTAAAAATAACTGCATGAGGTATTTCATGTACATCAGGTTTTAAGTTAAAGAAAGCTGTAAAAAGGAGAAGGGTTTGTACATGTACATAAATGCCATTTGCCTTCTTGAATTTTACTTTTTTCAACATTATAAGTAATGTATTTGCATTTTTATATTCTTTCTGGTTACTGCCATGTTAAAGTAAGATAGAAGATAAAGTTTCAGAAGTTTATAGCAGTTACTTTGTAATGCGGTTTTAGTCTTTGGTAGACCACTTGCCAGCAGTAGTTTCCAGGGCAACTGGAGAACCCAAATCTATGTTGCTAAAATAAATCATGTTGCTTGTTTGTTTTTCTCTCAGCTTTGGCTCGGGATTGTTCTCTTGTACTTGCTCATGCTACATTTTTTCCTCTGGGTATGTGTGAATGTAGATTTCATGTGTTTACTGTGCTGCGTTTTTTCCTGCCCTCTCTTTGCTATCTATTTTCTTACTTTTCTTTCTTTCCCTTAGTTTTTGTTTTGCCAGGACCATTTCAGCAGAAGGATATATCAGACTGTCAGATGCAGTTTTAGGCTCAAACATTTCCAAGTTTATCTAAACAAAACTGGTTTCTAATTTAAATATTACCAGTCTGCTGTGCTTTGAGCTTCTGACTGTATTCAGACACACATGTGCTCTTTCCTGCCCTCTCTCACTTGTTTTGCTGTCTCCTTGTATTTCACAGATAAACCTGAGAACTGGGACGTGTGGTACGAGAGCAAGTTTGACGACTGTGATAAAGAAGCTTGTCTGTCCTTCTCTAAAGAGATTCTTTGTGCTCGTGTCACTGTGGACCACAACTATTATGCCATTTGCCAGAACCTTTTGTCCAGACACGCCACGTGGCGGGGCACCTCGGGGGGGCTCCTGCACGACCCCCCGGCTGAGATTGCCAAAGAGGGGCGCCTGGAGGCCCTGCTGGATGAGTGTGCCAACCCAAAGAAGAGATACGGTCGGTTCCAAGCCGCCAAGGAACTCCGGGAGTACCTCGCACAACTCAGCAACAACGTGAGGTAGTCCACAGTGAAATTGTTTTGCAACACTGGCTGAAACACTATTGCAAAGACACATAGAAAACAGAAGTTTTGGACTCCTGTGTTAAAAAGAGAGAATAAAATACCCCTAGTTTATCAGTTTTCTAAATAACTGTAAAAATAGAATTTTATGGTGTTATAATGTTCCTTTGCAAACAAACAAGGTACTTACTGAATTAAAACTTGAGCTACTATTGACTGTCCTCCCTAGCTGTTTAAAAGGGAGTAGGTCACAAAAGACTGTGATAGCTTAATTGACAGCTTGTGTGTCAAAGGGTACTTTACATGAAACTGCATTAGTGTCACAGTTTTGTGAAACTGATGTTCTTACTTGGAAAGTCAAGTTAGACTGGTGGCCTGTTTTAAAGGCCTTTTTCCTGACATCATTGTCTCATTTTTGTGTTTGTTTAAACACCTCAAAGTGGCATTTACGTCCAGGTAAATCTAGCTGTCTGCATTGTTTCAAACTGAACAGGCTTTCATGTTAATGCTGTGCAGAACATTCCTACTGTGAGTGCAGGATTCCTGAGTTTACTGTCTGATTTTAGGGGGTTTTACACTGTATTTTACTATGCTTAGATATTGTGGTTTGTTTTTTTTAAGATCATCATAAGCTCAAATCTAACATTAATTTAATGTCTTCTGTGGTTCTGCCATTGGAAATATCTCTTAATGAAACTATTGTACAAAACTTATCCTTCATGCCAGTATATACACATGGCTCTTTATCAGGAAATCATGGTATGAACAAACTGTTATTTTTAACAGAGATAATTTGAAAATTGGAAAGACATAACAGGAAAAAGATCTGTGTTAATTTAAATTGGGGATAGAAGATTGCCTAAAAAAATCACTAGTCTGGTGTGGTTTAAGCCAAAGAAAACGGTTTTTGTTTTAGTTTTTGAACATGCCGTAAAAAAAGAATGCTATATGTAGTGAAGCTAATAATTTTCAAAATTCAGATTTTGATGGTCCTTGGTTATCTGGAGAACTTTTAAAACTGTCTACTTACTCTAGAGAAAACCGTAATTTGAATAATAATGTCAAGCAGGTTAGCAGTTTGTTTTACATCCTTCCCAAGTGTGTTGAATGGGATTTTCTGCATATTCATCTTTTGGTTTACCAGTAAGCTGTACTCACTCTAGGTACCTTTCATTGAACTAAGTTTGACTATTCCCAGTACAGTTGAAATTGACTTCTTGAGGTTTATGTAAATATGGAGTTGTTCTCATAAATCACAGTTAAAAAACCTCAGAGCTACAAGAACTCACTTGAAAGTTTGCTCCTTAGTTTTTGTTTGTTTTGTTTTTGGTTTTTTTTTTTACAACTACTGTGCTTCATTTTCCTGAAATCTTGTTCATACAAAGATACTCTTAGGAAATGTATGCATACTCTAGTAACAGTAATGAAGGAGACTAATATTTCTTAAATGTGTGTATAAAACACTATTTTGTACAAGTTAAACTTAATTCTGAGCAAGGTAACATGTGCTGCTTCCAAGAGCAGAGCTGCTCTGCCTCCTGTCCTGCATTGAAGCCTGATGGGAATTGTTCTGCAAGTGAGGAGAATGCCAAACTCACTGACTTGTCCTCCTTTCTCAAAGCTCAGAGTGGAGCCCCACAGTGATGCAGTGCTCTTTGATTTCCTAGGTCACTGGATTTTGAGGGCAGGGTTTAATGGTGAACATGATGGTGGTGCTGGGTTGCTGGTTGGACTTGATGATCTTAAAGGTCTTTTCCAACTTTAAAGGTTCTATGATTAAGGGTATTTTAGAATTGGAAATTCTCACTCTTATGTCATCATTGCCTCTGTAGTCTTAATTTGTTCCCAGTCCCTTGTCTTGTTTTCTGAAGTTAGAATGCCCAGTGCAGCTGGGAGAAATTTTAATTTCTCCTTTCATTTGAACAGTTTTATGTGCTTGTTCTGGCACAAGGTGTTGGAGAATGTTCATGTTACTTTTCTTCATAAAATCCACTTATTTGAGAAAAATAGACTAACTCTCAGACTAGGTACTACCACCCTACCATAAAGGCCTTGACTTACCACTACAGTTGATTTTTAAACATCTACTACATTTCCCAAAGAGAGAGTGGGCTATGATTGTTAAAGTTGTGAAAGAAACAAACACTGCCAGTTTTGGTTACTACTTGAGACCGTTCTGTAACTGTCAGGATGTTCTCTTAGATTTTGTTTGGGGTTTAGTCCCTCCAGAAACAAGTTACTAAGCCACTTGTAAAAGAAACTTGGAAGTTAAAAGAAAATAAACCCCAAAACCCCCCACTACAACAAAAACACTACAGGGAAAACATTGTGGAGAGCAATAAATCTTGTTCCATTTGCACCTGTCAGATATTTATTGTACAATAACAATTTATATTTTTAGTCATTGCCCATTATTATTGATGAACATGGTGAAATATTTTTGAATGAGATGTTTGGGGTTTGTATGTGCATTAAAATTGTCCTTTTGTACTGTAAGTTACTGTTTGTTTGGAATATTTTATCAAAACTGTCTCCCTGTGCCTTTATATTACAAGAAAGTTGTTTCTGCAACTTCTAATGATATTAATAAAGAATACTTTAAGAACCTCATCTCAGCTATTCATTTTCAGATCAGTAAGTATTTTAGGATTGTCTTGGTCTAGGATGCATTAAAATAAACATAGAACCACTTTCTGTAGTGTTCCAGAATGCACCATCATCACAAATGACAGATGGGAACCTTTCTTCCCATCCACATTTCTAGTTTGATCCAAAGTATGAGCAGTCTGTCAGGACTCTTGGTTTGACTGCAGGCAGAGCCTCTGGGGGCCTGGCTCCTTCTGTCCCTGCCCCGAGGAGCCTTGGCTGGGTGCAGGAGGCCCCTGGGGTGGCTGCAGAGGGACAGGAGGTGATGGCAGGGACAGGGAGGGGCTCTTTTGGCAGCAGATGAGTCTGTGGTTGTCCTGCTGGAAGAGAAAGTACTTGTTTTGTGTGGCTGGAAATCAAGGCACGTTTTAGGGGCATTAGTAGCAGACATTGGCAGAGAATAGGGACTTGCATGTTCAGGTCAAAGTTCTGATTTTAAAAGGAAAAAAAAAATATCTGAGGCTGTTTTTTGTATTTGGTCAGTTAACTCCAGTGTTCTGAGAACAGCACAGTGAGAGCAGAATATGCTTGAAAGCAAAACAGGCTGTTTAATAAACAGCTTGTGTTCAGAGAGGAACAGCTTTTTGGGTGGGGGGCGGGTTAGTCAAACAGTGTAATGCACATCTTTCTGTTCTGAACATGATGCTTACCTATAAGTTTGACTTTTACTACAAGTTCTGTCTTTTGATGTTAATGGAGGCTTGGTGCATCCATTTACTGCTTCCTTGGTGTAACAACACATTCCCAGATAGATACTCTGAATAATTTTAAAGGAATGAGGATTTAAAGAAATGTAGTGCATTTTTATTTTGTGGGGATTATTCCTCCAAAAGTAGTTCTGGTTCTCCTTAAAAGTTAAACAGCTGATTTCATTGCTGCTAACCACAAATGCAGTTTAATTTTGACTCGAAAGTTCTCAGCTTCTTTGGTTTTCAGGCTGGGATAGGGATGCCTGGATTTCTGTAAAGTGTAACTCTAAAATATACACAGTTGCCAGTGCGCAGCTATGTTACCTGGACCACCAGGTGTGTTTTCCTTACAAGAAAACACTTTCCTTATTTTGTGGGACTTTTTGGTAGTTTCACCTGTTAAAAAAATTGTTTACTGTTTCAAATTAATTTTCATTTTCCCTGTGAGAAGAAGGAAGGGCCTGCCTCCATCAGGAGAGGGCATGGAAAAATAGGACCAGAATTGTGAGGGAAAAAAATGGGGGAATATTGCTGGGGAATTGAATGAAGGGAAACTTGCTGACTTCAGTGCCTCACAGTAGAAAATTGTAACACCAATAATGGGCCTAATTATTCCACTTTCTGCAGAATATAGGGAGCAGTTCTAATTGTTTATTTAGATACACTAATTTGAGAACTGTATATGGAGATGGTTTAGCTTAGCACACTCATGCTCGCTTTCCTAAGGGTAAATTTAGAGCTCTGGCAAAATGCAGATTTAACAGCTTTAAGAGTTGCTGGCTTTATCGACAGGCAGAGCACTTCTGGTGGGGAGAGGAGTTTGTACAGAGAGCTCACACAGTTACATGTGATGGCAAAGCACACTCTGTGTTTTAGTCTTGGAATTCATGTCCTACTTTTCACCCAGTTCTAATATGAATCAATATCCTTGGAAAAAAGTCTCAGTTCACTTACTGTTTAATAAAATCAAAATATGTAAACAGCTGGCAGCTTTCAATTTGTTTTACAGGAAGGTGAGATTTGACAAAGGTTAGGAAAACACATTCCTTTCCAGACCACCTTCTTGCATTCCTTGACTTAGATGTTCTTGGTTGTGTTTATTTTTGTTGTTGGTGATGTTTTGTTTAAAAACTTCCTAGTTTACAGAGGAGGAGAACTTGACAGGAAGATAAAACCAATTCAATAGATATCCCTTCAGCTGTTTGCCTTCCTGTCCTTCTCAGCTCTACATTCGCAGTTCTCCCCAGTGTCTCTGGTAGATACTGTCAGCAGTCCATCACAATATTTTCCTAATTATTTTTCTAATTACTTTTTTCCTCAAAGGTATTATACAAAACTTCATATTAGGGTTATTGTTAATATCTTCCTAGAAGAGATGGTATTTTGTCTCTGCCAAATAATAAAATTATGTATACATATGTTATTAAATTATGTTTGTCTTTGATCTTTATATAACCTGTTTGTTTTCAGCATAATTTAGCACTATTATAGTATAAATAGACCAGATTAGCTTTCTGCTAACACTGTCCTTTTTTCTAAATAGTTAATTGGCAATTGAAGTGAAAGCATTGTGGTCACATCATTCCCTGTTCCTTTCAGGAAGGTGGGGTTTGGGTAAAAAGAAGCTGCCTGGTGGTTTTCAGTGTTTGAAAGGTGAAAACACTGTGGAAGTGTTCCATGGCACTATTGCTATGGCCTGTGCCTGCCCCAGGGCTACATATGTTGCCAGAAACGGTTCTTTTCACAATTTTGCAGAAATTCTTTGCTTGTGGACACAGCTGTCTGAATTTATAAAGGCTTGTCATGTCATGACTGGTTATCCAGGTGCTTGACCAGCGAGTAGAAGGAGACAGAGGCTGAGGAGGTCTCTGTGCCCTGAGCAGAGCCTCTGTCCCTGGTGCTGCTCCTTTGGGCTTGTGGTGCCCTGGGGGTCCCTGCAGTGCAGGGCTCAGCAGCAAAGCCTCTGCACGCCCAGGGTGTGCATGCCTGGGACCTGCCCCCACTGACCCAGGGCTTGGCTCCTGCACTGAATGTCTGCAGTGTGTTCATGCCCTCAGCAGCTCCAGTTCCTGTTGGTTAGGGACATTGGGTGTGCACGTGGGTAGGAGCTGCTGGCCTGGAACCTGGCTCATGTGCATCAACACGGCTCTGCACCAAACCAGCACTGGGAAGCAGGAATAGGATTGAGACATTCATTTCAAATATGCTTTTCTACTCCTGAACGGGGTTAATGTAAACACACACTCTGCATTTTGACTGAGCTTCCTTAGAGTTAAGTTTGTGTATTATCTTTTAATTTTTGCTAATGTTGTATTCAAATTTATCTGTATATACAAATGTATAAATAAATGTATACTTATATGTGTATTTATTATTCAGATTGGCTTTCAGGCTCACAACTAGTGATGCTTTTTTTTTTTTAAAGCATCACAACTAGTGATGCTTTACTCAATTGCTTTACTTGAGGCAAGTCTGATAACCCAATTTCCCTGCCTTCTTGTCTTTATCTATGGGACTTTGTTCATCAGATCTGATGTCTTAAGGACCTAAAAACTGATCTGTAACCAGCTATTATTTGGAAGCAGCTATTATTTGGAAGAAACTTCCAAAGGATCTTCCTTTTCTTGGATCTAAGGATGTTCTCCTTATTTTAAGTTATTTTCAAGTTTAAATTTTTGACCTGCAATGTGGTAGCTGAGCTTACATGGCACTGTTGTATTTATAGTTGGTGCTCTACTGAGAAGGAACTATGGTTTCTGATTGTTTTGGTAGTTACAAAACTATTTGGATTTGGAGTACTACTCTTACAGACTTGCAAATGTTTTCTTAGTACTGTAAGAGAAAGATTGCAGCTCTGGCTTTTAGATGTCCAGCATTCCTCATCTCAGTCCATTGCAGGAATTCTGAAATGCTCCCACCAGGACCACATCACTAGTAATTCACTACATGTAGAATTGAGGCAGACTGTTTCTTTTGATGCTCAGATTTTTGAGACATGAGAAATTGTAACCCATCTCCCTTAAGGCAAAAGCATTCTTAAAAGGTGAAGATACATTCTTATAGATAATTTTGTGGCTTTTTTTTTTTAATTTTTGTTGGATTTTGGTTTTGTTTTTTGGTTTGTTTGTTTTTGTTTTGCATTATTCCATACATATCTGGAGTTCAACTGATTAAATTTTGTGAGATGAATCTAATTATGCTACCTTTATAATGTTAAAATCTTGCAAAAGTAACTTTTTAGCAATTTTTATTATTTATTTAAATATTAAATTATTATTAATGTTATTTATTTAAAGATTTAGAATTTTAAAATTTTACTGTGATGTATTTCCATAAATAAGCAGTAATCACATTTTTGCCAGGTGTAACATTTTTTTATATTATGATTTCTATGTGCTTTTTTTCTGTATGTGGGCTAGCAGTTTATTCTGTACACTGAACCTTGGCTGCCCACCAAAACCATCACTAACATCGCTCTTGGATTTACACAGGAGGCACTGGTGTTTCCCTGTGTGCTATCACTAAAATTGATGTGTGGTAGGGACACAAGTGCAGTTACACGTGGAGCAATGTATGTTCCTGTCTGCAGCACAGCTCTTTAGTGGTGATCAGAACCTCTCTGTTCTACAAACAAACAGAAAATGTCACTGCATTGCTTGGGTTCCAGTGCCTGAGCTGCAGTCTGAGGTGTGTTGGTGTGAATTGAAAGGAGCTGGTGAAGTCAGAGAAAGTGGATTCATGAACAATATAGCAAAGCAATGGGTTTGAAGTGAACCTCTCACATCACATGCACTGCAGGCAGCATGAACCATGTTTAAAATAACCCACACATTGGAAAGTCATCCAGAGAGAAGAGCTTTTGTTCCCATGAGCTACACATGGTAATTTGCACGTGGTATACAATGGTATCAGCATATGAATTGCAGGAAGAGCAGGTATTGGGGGGGTCAGGATCTGTTTTTGAGATTTATTTGTGCTTAATATTTAGCAAAAAAGAAAAGAAGTATAATTAGAAGACCATGAACCAGGGTAAGTTTTTTTTCAAAGCAGAAACAATGAAGGGAGGATGTTTGCTGAAATAGCACCTCAGTCCAGGCAGCTGACAGATATCTGCAGAAGGAAATCTGTTCAGCAGCCTGTGATCAGCCCGAGTTCCATGTAGATGTTGATTTTTTGTTCTGTTGATTTCATTTTGGTGGCTGTTTTCTGCTTTGCATTCAAGAGCCAGAATAAATTTGACTTCTGATTTTCCTTACCTGGTGACAAAGGACCCTCAGGCCAAGCATTGGTGGATGCTGGCTCTCGGTGCAGCATCCTGCAGGAAGGGCCAGGGGGCTTCACCTCCACAGCCCTCCAGACTGCAAAGGCCTTGGGGGAAATGATTTCCTGGTTCAGGCTGATGTGAAGTAGTAGCTTGCCAAAGGAAGCTTTGGGGCAGCTTATCAGGTACCAGTGCACCTTGCCAGGGACCAGTTAAAAAGAAAATGGTGTTCAGCTGTGGGATAGCCACGTGTCTTGAAAATTCTTTTTCAATTCCTGTAGCTTGACTGAGCCCAGTTTGCAGGGAAGTTTTTCTCTACCAATAACTGTCAGAGGATGTCATTCACAGTGGCTGAAAGGTATGGTCAGATGATTTCCCTAAAGGCAAACCACTTAGGAGTATTCAGACCATCTGTTTGTAATTCAGATATCTGCATTATTTAATGTTATATTTATTGAAGCCTGCTCTTCTCTAGGTTTTTTCAAGGCCTCTAGATTCTTGCTAGTTGTCCTGCTTACAGACAGCTAAGTAGCCCTTGATGTTTGTAGCAAGCCACAGGGGAAAACAAGAAAAACCCTCCCATGCCTTTTGTAATTTGGATAGATGTCCGAGGTGTCAGAAATGCTTTGAAGTGACTTGGTCTCTTAAGAAAAGTATTTCGTACCTTCTGGGGCTCCAAAGCCAAGCAGTGTTTCTAGAATGAATTCATTTTACATGTTGACTACCGTTTTGGTAGACATCTTTTGGTAGTACATCTGCAGGTATTTGTCCCAGTGTGTTTGGGAATGTTTTAATACTTACAGATCACATTTCAAAGCTGAATGGAATCTGGTAGCATTTACCATACTTGCTGAATCTGCTAAAATCCAGTCATATTTAACTGCTTTGATAGTGTAAATTTTAGCCTATAGCCTCTTAACTGCCAGCTCGTTTTCCTAGTGAAAAAAGATAGAATAGAAAAACATGTGCATTAACTGCTGGTTAAATTGTACAAATGGCTGTGGTAAACCTCCCACTTCTCCTATTCTCTGTGCATAATGTCTCTATACTACTATGTACAACACAGAATCTTTTCATTGCAGTTAACCCATGTACAACAGTAAGAGTTCTGTAAAAAAAGAAAAAGATTTTGATACTGTCACTAGTGGACATGAAATAGAAGAGTGGACTCAAATCACAATAGTGAGGTTTGATCCCAATGAGGCAAAAGCCTTTATTTTGGGGTTTGCAACCCTTTTTATAAAGTGTTCGGATACAGGTTAACATGATTGGCCAAAGAAACCACCTCTCTGGTGCCATTGGTGGAACAAGAGAAAAACATTCAGAACATGTGTGTGACATTGTTTTGAGAACCAAAACCTATTTACAAAAGACAGTCCTTGAAAGAGAAAGTTCCCAAAAGACTTTCCCTTGGGAACAGATGCTGATCTGATTTTCAGCACTGCCAGGCTGAAAACTCTCTCAGGCTCAGAAAATCCTGTCCACATGATAACCACCTTGGTTTTCAGTGGAACAAAACAGTGCCTGGAGAAATTAAAAAGGAAAAAAGATAAAGGAATCTGCTCAAGCTGAGCATTGATATGACCGTGAATGGATCAGCAAATGATGTGGGAGGAGGTGACAGCAAACAAATCTGGTGAGCTCTGGAAGCAGCTGCTGGAGGTCACTGGCAGAGCTCCTGCCTGCTGTCCTGCCACAGGCATCCTGCCTTGGGGAACGAGGGAATCTCTCACCACTTCACAATTCAGCAAGGAAATGGTGAGCTCCCAGCAGAGAAGGACACAAAAGAAATCACTGCAGTTGTTGTACAACCTGGAGATTTTAAGTAGATTGTTCTAGGCCAAATCTTTCCCTGAAGGGATCTCCTGGGAGCTAAGCAACCCTTTTGGGTGAGTAAAGTGCCACACTCAGGGCTGTAAGGTGTGGCTCAGCTGCGAAAATATCTCACAGAGGACTGAATGTTCAAGGTTTGTGCTACAACATCTATATACTTTATTTTGGAAGAACGAAGCAGGAAGTGTTTCCAAGCCTGGTAGGAAAGGCATAGTAATCTCCCATCTGGTTTCCTTTGCACATTCGGGGTTTCACAGAAGGAAAATACAGGTGTGTGGGCTCAGAGCAGTCCAGGAGTCCTCTGAGAGGAGGGCTTGAAAACAGCTTGTGGTTTATTGTAGCAAGGGAGTCGAAGTGCAGGAGAGAGGCTGAGAGGTGGCAAAGAATTGGTTAATGCTGAAAGGTAAAGCACATGAAAAATCTGGACTACAATTCTGATTTTCAGAAAATATTTTGCTTCTTCCCCACCTTTCTCCCAGGTTATGTCTACACATTTTTCCTTATAGTTTTTCTTCAGCTTTTAAATCCAGATGTACAATGCTGTGAAGTGAATGCATTTATGTGCTGTGCCATAATAGGATAATATTTTCCTGTACAGAGTTTCACAATGCAAACCCCTGTGGAAAAAGGTAACTCAAGAGCTCCAGCAGGAACTTTTCCTTGTTCTGTTTTGGGAAAAAGACAAACATTTGTGCTCCCAATTCCATTTACTTCAATGCTTTCCTGTCAGCTTGAAAAGATCAGAGGAATTCTGTCCTACTAGAACTGGTTTTGAAAGATTAAGATTTGAACACTGCAATCTTCCCTGTACCACAGGACTGAACAGATTTGGCAAACCACTTAAACACAACTTTAAACTGAGGTTTAAATGAAGTTGCACAGAATGCAGTTTACATTTGTGTTTGTTTAAAATGTATTTGAGGACCATTAGCACATCCATCCTTTCTGGAAACCTATGTTAGACACCAGAGAAAATTGATTATATCTGGTTTTTATGTAACCTTAACATGCACCAGGATTACTGTCTATTAGTTTTTAAGTTTAATGATCAGAATAGCAAATTAAAAAGAAGCAAAATATTTAGGAAACTATTGTTATGACTACATCAAGCAGTAATCATGCAGGTAAAAGGCTTTAAAAATACAAGATTATGCTCTGTAGATTGTAGAGTCTGTATGTTACATCTTCAGCTGTTGAATATCCAGATGCTGGTAGTACCATTCAGTTTTGCTTCCCTGCTTAAGTCTATAATCAAGCAACCATTTAAAGAAAGATTGATCTCCAACTCTCTCTTACCCTTGAAGGCTGATTTGACTGAAGGCTGCAGCAAATTGAGTAGGCTGATTTAATAGAATGCATCATCCTTTTCACATATTTTTAGCACCTTCTCAGCAAAGAGCTCCTGTATCTATGAAATAAACTTGCAGAGGGGGAGAAGGTGTCCCTAGTAGGTGGTGTAGCAGAGTTCTTCCTTGGTTTGCAAAGGAGACATAATTCTATTGATTCAATTTTTTGAAACTGTCTTTTGAGTAGTTATTGTAAAAATTTAACCTTAGTGAAAATAAAACTTGTTTTAGCTTGGCATGACAGCAGTCATTTTTTAAAATATTGGCTTCACTGAAGGTGCACCTCAATCCACCCCTTAACTGGTCCTTCGAAGCATAATGGAGAAGCTCTTTCAGACAGTGATTTAAAACCTACTTCTAGAAATCTGAATTATTCAATATTACCTAAAAAAAGGAAAAATAAATAAAAAAAATGAAACCTATTATTTTCCTGAATAATATTCAGGAAATTCTGCTAAAAGAATAGACAAAGCAAAAATGCTGCTGTATGGATATCAAATTTAATGCCATGGATTGTGTGACATGAGAGCTATATATGAATGTGGGACTGTCGTTTATTATTTCACAAATTAAATTGAAAAGGTAAAAGTTAAAAGTGATTCTTCTAGTAGTGTGTGCATAGGAGAGCTGGCTAAAATTGAAAAAGGTTCTTCAGTATTTTGAACTTTGAAGATGAATATTTCTTGAAATGTCACAGGTCAATGTTACATATGGCTCATAACCTTTAAGTGTGGTTACAGTAAACCAAGATGTATTTCAGATTCAACACACTAGCCCTTGATGAGAGATGTGCAGAGCTGTCATTCTCTCCAAGCATTCATGTATGGTCACTGGGGTTTCATGGGTTTGTTCCACAGAGACACTCTGGCTTTTAGCAGGTAAACACAGATTTTTTTTCCCCTCCTGAGGACACTGAGAAAAAATTGTCCTCAAAAAAACAGCTCCATATAATCTGCAGTGCTACCCTCTTATTTTTGTTAAACTCTCAAGAGCTAAGTAACCATTTTCTACAATGCTGCTTTAAAACTTTGTCTTTATTTGTTTGTGGTTTTTTTAAAAATCTTTGGTACACATTGTCAGTGAAGCTGCATGTTTTCACCCAAATGCCATCTGGAACTGTCCATCTTTCAACCTGACTGTTTAAAAAAAGAGGAGATTTGGCCAAGAAATCTATTTTCTCTCTCAGTTTGAAAATTCCTGCATAATATGTGCTAGCCTGCATACCCCCCAGCCTTTTTCAGTATTTTGGAAGAATGGCTTTTCTGTTGAGTTTATTATTTGCCAAGCATCCTCTGTGCATATATAGGTCATTGCATGACATGGCACTGAAGCTGTATTGCTTTGGGGGGATAGAAGCATTTCCAAAAATATTTTTAAAAGAACAAAGACAAATTGTTCCAAGTCGGAAATTTAACAGCAGTTGGATCCCTCTGCTCCTATGACTCTTATTCTATGAATTGTGATAATCATTTCTGAGGGAGGAAGGAAGCTGAATGCAGAAACATCTGTGCTAAATGTCCAGTGATTTTGGCACCTGAGCAGTGAAGTCTCGTAATATGAACAGGCTCTGGCTGGTTCAAGAGACAACTGGGAGAGCAAGAGCAAGAAAACTCAGGTGTTGACATAAAGAGATTTTAATAGGTGGAGGAAAAACCTCAGTGGCACAAAGGGAGTCACGCACCACGTATCACCAGTCCTGGAGGAGGAGCAGCTGCCTTGGCAGGGCAACCCCAGCTCCTTCCTGTGCCACAGTGATGCTGGGGCTTTGGGGTGTCCCCAAATATCCCCCCCAGCCTCCTGCCCTCCCCGCCCTGCTTCCTGGGGGACACAGTGGGGACTGGAGAAAGCCTTGCCAGGCTGCCAGCAGTGCTCAGGAGCAGCTGGAACACTGGAGCATTATCCAGCCTGGTCGAGTCACAGCCCCAAACCTCCCCATGGTATGGGCTGTGGTGAAACATTAACCAGGCCTGGCCAAAGCCAATAGTACTAAATTAATCCAGGTGGAACCATGGAAGGGAGACTCACAAAGGTGGCTGTTACAAGGGAAAATGTGTTTATTTCAACAATCTATGCTTAGTTTAAGTCTCTTGGATTTTGGGGTGATATTGTCCTGTTAGGAGGGTTGATGAATGGGCTCAGATGATGAGTGGGTAATTGAACGTGACCTAATTATACTGAGGGAAATGGGAAATATTCTCTGACAGGTTCAGAAAAACTCTGTGGGAAAGAGCTACTCAAAGCTGTCTTGGTGTGGCAGGAGGGGATGAGTGGAAATTAACTCCTGAGAGACTGGTTCAGGCACTTGGGCATTTGCATAATGGGTGCTACACAGGAGCCCAGATAAAACAGTTCTGCTGTGTTTGAACTCATTGAGGATGAAATCCCCTTCAGAGCAGCAGCGTGATTTCGAGTTTCTTTGGAGTGCCCTGCAGCAAGTGAGTTCATATCTCTCAAAGACAGACAGATAAATTAGTGCCCACAGTAGTTTTCTCAATTGGATTTGAGTTTGTAGCAGTTGGAATTCCCTCCACAGAAATGAACAATTGCCCAGTACCTCAGCAACCCCAAAGGACTGCGCTCTGTTTTCGAACACGAGGTCCCCTGGGCTGCACAGTTCAGTTCTGATTTCCAATACCCTGAAAAGTGCCAGTCATCAGTGGTGGAGGATGTGATCTTCCACTGAGTCCCACACATGATACACATTTCATACTGGCTGCCTGACAGTAAAAGTGATGGGAATTGCCCCAGAGCCCTGGAAGCTGGACCAAGGGAGGAGAGAAAAGCAGTGGCTGTTTTGGGGTTCTTTTGCTGCCAGGTCTGAGGGTGTAACACGGCTGAGGAGCTGCAGGAATGGAGCATGAGGGACTTCCAGTAAAAGGCTTGGTTGGTTTTTCTGGCCTCTATTGTTTATCAGCTACAGCTGAAAAACCTAGAATCATCCAAAGGAATTACAGTCTCAGTCTTCAGCTCTCAGGATCTCTCGGTTTAGAAGCTTTTCAGCTGATTTCAAAAGCGTGACTGTGAGAAATAATACATAAGAGACTATAATTCTGGAGACATTTGAAGGAGAGAATACAGCAAAATTGGTTGCCAATGTCTCCCTCCTTTATTTTTTTTGAGAATACAATGTTCATAATACCTTGACTTTTAACCTGTAGAATTGCTATTACTGTAAGCATCACTATCATGGCAAACAAATATAGTTTTTTGTTCTGATTTTATAATAATGATATAGCTATAACAAAACCAACTGCACACAATAACTGCAGATTCTGAAAAGAATTTTGATCATTGTTAATATTTTGAAAAGTGAAAGCTGGAATTTGTGGATAACTACACTGTAAATTCTCACAAAAGCATGTTTAATTTATCAATTATGGACATTTTAAAGCTCCTGTAGACCTATATTTGAATGTATTTGTAGAATGTATTTGTATTGCCATTATGATTATGATAATGTTATTGTGATGGCTTGATTTCTGTGTCACAAAACTTTGGTTTCAATTGTTGCCCATGTAAGATCATATTAAATTAAATGGCAATTTAAAATTGATTCTGATAATTTTAAATATGGATTCAGGAAAAGTAAGGCTGGAAGAAGTGCTAAATACAGAATTTCAAAAGCATTCCTATGTGGATCACAACATTTTATCTCAGATAAGTAGGTGATTCTCCTGAATGCACTGGCATTTGTCCAGCGGTAAACCTGCTGCGTTATTTTATTTTTATTTTTTTATGTTAATGGTCTAGAAAATATATTTTTTTTTAGCTAAGAGTAAGAGGTTGTTTCTTAAAGTCTTAAATGACTTAAACATGTTTGCTGTGGGCTGTGGTGTACCCTAAACCCCCTGAAGTTGGTTTCCCCTGTTTTGCATCACACCACAGGACAGGAGCAGCAGTGCTGGGGTTTGGAGGGAAGACTGCTGCCCCTCAAAGAGCTGCTGATGGGCAAATGTCTTCAGTTTTTGATTCTGCTAATCTTTCCTCTTGGGATTTGCTGATTTGGGTCTCCTCTACAAACTCAACTTGAGAAGAAGCCTCGAGAAGTACAGTTAAGTTCGAAGCCGCTGCTCCATTACAACATAAAAATCACTGTTCTCCCACCATGTGTGGATAGGATGGCTCAGTCCTGTATTTGGTTGACAGTTTGCATTTTGCCTGAGTTTTAGGTGTCTCATGGCATCTAGGGAACCAAATGTTATCCTCTGTTATTTTAGTGAACTGACTTATCTCCTTTTAGTCTCCTGGGGAGATTAACGCTCAGTGTGTTTTATAAACTGGACGTTATTTTTATTCAAACTGTAGGGAAGCTCAAATATTTTAGTTAGCGTTCAGAGCAATATTTTTGTCTTTTCTTGTGGAACTTTGATTTTTTCTCCCCATAGATCTGTAAATATTTTTTTTCTCTGACCAGGTAAGTACTTTTGGGTAATAAGTTAGAATAGATTTGCCTCCCCTAGTGCCTAAAATGAGTTCTTCATGATCCTGTATTAGAAGTGTTACAGCCTCTCCTCTGCAAAAAGCATATTCTGTAGGAAGTTAATAACAGTAGGAAATTAAGTTAAGAGGCAGGTGCCAAATAACCCAACTGTACTTTTCACAGTAATGAGTAATCTGTGCTTTTTTTCCTAATGCCTTGCTAAAAAGGCTTGTTTAGTGTGTGTGCTTCACACTGTAATATAGTGCTTCATTTCCCTCATAATTTCTGGAGCTGGGAGCTAAAGTAATGGTTTTCTGGGCCTTAGCACACTGCTTGATCTTGCAAAGTCTATTTCATGGTCTGCTAGGTCCTAATGGAGATTGTTGGTAATGAGATAACATTTATTTATATAAAAGGAAATTTACTGCCAACTGTCTAAAACTTGCAAGCAATTGAAGTAATGAGTTGTTTTAAGTTTTCAGTTTATTTTATCAGTATGTCAGAGAATATGCAGAGGTCACAGTTTCAACTCCCTAAAGTGCCCAAGATATTATACAGGTCAGGGTCCAAGATACTGTGTCTTTGCAAACTTTTAAATGAGGCTATATCATAATGGTTCTGCTGGAGATACATTTATCTTCTGCTTCCCAGGTAATTAAATAATTTGGCAACAAATGTTACACCTCATTCGGTAAAACCAGATACTGTGTGCATCTGTTAATGTAATCAATCCTAGAGCTGAGGCGGGAGCAAAAAGGTGGGGAACTTGGGCAGATGCTCTTGAGAGGCTTTGAGGGTGACCTTGGTATCAGCTGTGCTTATGGCATTTCTAGCAGAGTCTCTGCAGGAGGCTTTTGCCCAGGGCCACACGGAGTTATCCCTGCACTGGAGATTGCAAAATTGTTAAGAGAAATGAGGAAAAATTGCCATTTCCAAGTGAGATCTACAATGCATCAGTGAAGGCCAAACTGGTAAGTCTAGCCTGGCAATCTAGATGCTCTACAAACCAAAGAGAATCAAAAGATCATTGCCCCCAAGAGCTCGTGGGCAGTGCTCACCATCTCAGCTTTAACTGATGCAAAGCGTCTTTCTAGTATGCACACAGAGCTTTATTTTCAAATGATGGTGATGTGGATGCCCCATTTCAGATTTTTGAGGAGGTTTTGTTTAGATGTTTCTCATTTTTATTTGGTGAATGTTTTCTAATCAGGGAGATTTCTGGTTTGAGAACTGTCAAAATTGCGTTCCTTTTGCAATTGTGAAACAAATTATAAACAATGAAACATTCAAAAATCTGTCGGCCCATGTATGCATTTACAGTAGGAGGAAAGAATATTGAGAAAGATCTCTGTGTTCCTCACAAGGTTAGTAATTGGATTATATATTGATTTGAAGTTCAGTTCTGTACCTGTAGAACACAGTAATAATGTAATGAGTTCAGGGGTTTCATGAGTTCAGGTTTGAAGAAGTGAAGCCATGGCTTAATTGTGAAGGTCGTATCAAATCTGTGCCAATAATTCCTTAGGGGATAGGACATTATGTGTGCACTACCACTTTTAAAGGCTTGAGACTTAAAAATATCTATTAGCTCTGTTTTAATAAAACCTTCATACCCAAAGAGTTGGAGACACTGATGATTAAGTTTTCAAGTGCAGAGGCCTTGGGCACTGTATCTAACTTTCAGAAACCTTTCCAAGTTATCTAAAATAATAACAACTTCTTCACTTTTTACTTTTGTGTTAAAAAATTCAGGATCTCAGAGCTTTCTAAGGCTCTGAAGTTGGCAAACTTTACTGCACAGGAAAGTTTATTGAGCAACTTAAGTTTTGCAATCAAAGCTTATTAGATGGCTTAAGATATGTGTGTTACCTTTTAATTTGAATTTATACAGTGCACAACCAATGTGGAAAATATTTTTAAGAAGTTGCAAGAGAAAGTTCATAGCAGTAAGAGGGCGGGGCAGAAACTGGGAACATTTGCTAGTGTTATGGGAGGTGAGATTTTAGGTTTTGCAGTTTTCAGATTTTGCTTTGTCTTTTTCTTTGCAAATGGTATTAAGTTGAAGCTATGGAGTTTGTTTTATTTTGTTTTTCCTGGAGAGAGCATTTGTTTGGGTTGGTTTTTTTTTTGAACCTGCTTGGTTAGTTAAGAGAAAGAGAGAAATTGTGCTTTCAATTATACTGATATGAATCTAGAAGAACTAAATCTTTATGTGCTGTTTGTCTAGACTAGATGGGAAGAAAAACAGAGCTTAGCTACAGTATTTGTTGATGAATAGGATGGAGATGAGACTTTAGAGTGGAACATCTTAATTCCTGTCCAAATACGTCCAATACTACTGATATTGAATTCAGGTTTATGTTTTAGAAAATATTTAAAACTCTGGTTCAGAAAATAAATGTAAGGAAAAGAATCCTCTTTGATCTGCACATATACTACTGGGAAGAGAACCTTTTGCTCCTTCCCTGCCTTTGTAGCTGTGAAAAGCCAACCAAACAGAGAAGAAAGTCTCCAGAAAGCAGCTGAGCCTGCAGGTTCTACTCTCCTCCGTGGCACCCTCAGTTCTGTAGTCCTGCCATCGTCCTCGCTCAGGCACTGGCAAACCTGCAGTGTTTGGGCAGCTACTCCATGCAGCTGAACTGAAAACTCATGAGGAAAACCAAGATTTCCAGCTCCAGGATTTCTGAATCAGCTCCATGAACCAGTTCACTTAGCAGTGGCATTCCAGTTTTTTTAATCCTTGTTGGGAAAAACACTGGGAGGGGTTGGGTGAGGCTGAGGTAGGACACAGGACACTCCTGGAGCTGGCCTGAGTGAGGCATGGATGGTCAGCACAGCTTAATGTTATCTCTGATGGAGAATATGTCAGTGATTCCTAAACCCAGCAGCGTGTTCTCTGTGCCCAGAGTGGCTGGCTGCTGAACTGGGATGGTAGGGTGCCTCTGGAAACATGTGGTGGGCACTTATCCCTGTCCCCAGAGTGTCTTCTTCCACTGAGGGTTGGATTTTACACTGAGGATAAGACTTTACCCTGCATCAGGAAAAGCACAATTAAAACTGCACATCAGCTAAGTAGTTCACTTTTTTTGAATGTAGGTTAATGCCAGAGCAAATTTATTTTGTGTTAGTTTTTCTTTTGAATATATAAAAGGACCAGAACTCTCTGTTCTCTGGGCATGTCAATCAACCAAATTAAAGCACAGAAAACTGATGAATAAACACCACAATCAGTGTAGAAACAAAATAAATAGAGTAGCAATCACCCAATATTTCACTGAGTAACTCTACAGAGCCAATAATTAACACTAATGACCTGTCCCTGTGGCACAGCTATCCTTCAGCACTTTTAAAACACAATACCCAGATCCCTCACAGCACTTCCTTTGTCAGACAATGGGCTATTTCAAGTCAGTAAGGAAGAGTAGGGGTGCTGAAGTGGCTTATTTTTACAGAGCAGGGCTGGCCTTGGGGCATTAGCTGCTTTCAGCTGCCTCAGTGCTTTTGGGGGGCCAGAGGGAACCTCTCAGCAAAGCAGGTGGCAGATCTGACAGTGCTTAGGTCAGAAGCTGCACCTTGGAAAACTGCAGGGCTCTCCTGCTTGCTATGAAACACCCACTGGATGTGTTCATGCCACTCGCTTGCTTGCACCCTACAGAAATTCCCTCAGAGTTGCTGTCTTGTCCTATTTCATTCTGAAGATGGGTATGTGTCCTGTCTTGAGGCTTGTAGAAGCTGCCCAGACACTGTAGAAGGTAATGTGAATAGCAGTTAATAAGACATATGAAGAAAAGATGTCATTTTGCACACCAAAAATACGCATTACATTCTAAGCATATGGGGTCACCAATAGGGGAAATGCCACATATCCTGACTGAAACATATAGAGGTGCCAATGGCATCACAGAATCATTTAGGCTGTAGCTGAAATTCTAGCATTGTAACAGCCAAGGCTCTCATCCATGCTCGTGGCTTTTGGAATAATAAATGACATTTGAGATTCTGAGTTTGTTTTTCAGCATCACGGTGACAGCCAGCCCCAAAGAGCAGCACAAACCTGCCAGGGCAGCAGGGACTGCACAGGCTCCACGTTGGGAGCCTAAAGGGGAGTGCTTCCCAAGGGTTACATGCAGGACATTCTCCATTCCAATATCAGCCAATGCCTCAGTGTGGATTTAGGGTACTACACTGACATTAAATTATTGAATTTCCAGCTTCAGATGGATAAATAACTATTTACTTTCTGTGAGAGGTTGCCATCATTAAATGGTTCCTTTATTCAGCATTACTTTGCAGGCAACTAACTGCATGATCCATATAACTACTCTTAGCTTTTCTTCATGGAATGTATTATAAACCATAAATGATTAATAATTTCTCATATATATGTTTGTTTTTTATTTTAAGAAAGTGGCTTAAATACTTGGAGTGTAAAATCAGTAGGGCAGATCACTGAAATGCTAGTCTAACAGCTCTAGCAACTAAGAAGGTGTTGCATTAAAATGTTAAGTATGTATTTTGTATCAGAAATGGAGGCATTTCAAAGTAACAAATGTTCATATTTTAGCTGGAATAGGAAAAAAATAACTTTATATGAGAAGAGCATGTTCTAGGAGCTACAGTACTTTGATCACTATACCCTTTAATAAAATCCTGCATAATACAAATTTCTATAATAAATTTTACATAATTTTTAAAATAATCAGTTTAGGTTGATTTTGAGCTCAGAAAAACACTCTAGTGCTGAGAAACAGATGAAATGACAAAGCTGTACTGGAAAAGAACCAGTATAGTAAAATATTAATTATTTTAATCTACTGTGCATTGCCAAGAACTGAGAGCTTGAGCAAATGTTGCCCCAAAGAAGTGATGTAGCACAAGTGGTAGCTGCAACTGAGGTTTTTAAACAAAAATCTGCCCAAACCAGAACAAAAATGACAATTCTACAATGGTAGCTGTGTGTGTGAAACCCAAACTGAAGGTTATGGATGAGCTTCAAACCAACAGATCTGGGACTGGTGTAATTATTGTGCTGAGATGTTATTGCAAGCTCTTCATTCAGCTGAGCCTTCCAGGGAACCACATGTAATGAAGTTTAGAGGCTCTTACTTAATTTAAAGCTGCTCATAGAGGTCGATGCCTCTTGGCAATGCTGCCAAGTCTTGTTGAATCTTAAAAGGAAGCAGCAGGCTTTAGGCTTGAGGTGTTAAATGTAGGTAACTTCAGTGGATTCCCATGGATTCAGAGGTGGTTTTGACATGCAGAAGGAAGGTAGAATGTGCTGGTGTCTCCCAAAGCCTGGGGCTGTGAGCAGGTGAGGCACACACAGCTCCCAGCTGTGCAGGGAAATCTGGATGTTTGTGCATCTGACAGTGCCTGACCAAGGTGCAGCTGTGCCATGTCCCTCTGCTGCTACTTGGATTCAGTGCCTGCTGCAATTCCCTATGGTGCCTAGCATGGAATGTGGAGCATTTGGTACATTGGAGATAGCTGGGCCTTTTAATTCTCATAGTATTAAACCTTGACAGGTACAGCGTTAAACTACAATCTGTTCCATTCCAGGGTCTCCATTATCATCTTACACATTTGTTTTATGATAATTCCTAAATTTGTCAATGGATTTTAAAGCCTTCCCACTCAGGAGACTGTACTTCTGTCCAGATACTCAGCTTGCAGAGTTGGGCTGTGTTTTAATGATACAATAAATTCCAATTTAGCATTCCCTCTTAGTACTGGAAAAATTGCTACGGGCACATGGCAAAAATGCTGACTCTGTGTAAAACCTGTGCATGTTCTGATAAGTTTTTAAATTATTGACAAGTTAACATTGTACCAGTTCATTTATGCTGAACAGGTATTATTTGTCTTTTGCAGCCAGAGTAATGTTCCATAAAAGCGTAAGGCAGCCTGAATTTCAGAATTACTGCTTTGGCTGACTTGGAAAATGCACCTTGGATGGATCCAGGTTCAGGCCCAAAGGCTTTGGCACAATAACAGTGACTGTGAGAGGGCGCTTCCAGCACCATGTACAACAAGGACTGTAAAACAATGCTGTGAACACTGGATACACTGGCAGCTGAAATGACAATAACTACTGACATATTTTTATGTAAAAATTATTGCAATGAAATTTTGACATCATTTTAAAAGCCTTTGTTGTTTGCCCCTCAAGTAATGGGAAATGACAGAACTAAGTTTAAAGTATTTTTAAGCAGAAACACAAAAATAGTTGAGAGGGGAAATAATATTGAGACTATTGAGAGGGGAAAGAAAAAGATATTTAGGAATGGTTGGAAAAGCAAAGATCACCAGTGCACTTTGGTTTAAAACTTGCTCTTTCTGAGCACAAGAAGTGGAGTTGGGACTAGTGTTTACATAAGGTCATGGTTTACTTCTGAAAATTCTATTGCTGCATCTGGCTGGAAATTGGCTTGCTTTGTGTGTCCATGTGTTTTTAAATGACAGATATTAACACAATCTTTCAGACCACTGTGCAATACTGATCCTTATAGCAGACAGTAGTTTCTAGAGGAACTTCATCACTACTAATGGACTTGTTTAAACCTTGCACTTTGAAGAACTGGTCCTGCTCTAGTTGCTGTTGTCACATTTTCTTCCCTGGTGTAATTTAGCTGCGTAGCCTAGCTGCAGTACTGAGGCTTCTGGGTTTTTTCCTATTTCATGTAGAAGTGTGAACGTTCTCCAAAAATGTGACCCTGCGTGACTCCCTTGCAGAAAAGAGGAGAGGCCAGGTAATGTCCATTTTGTTTGGAGGAAGCAGTCTGGGGAAACAAAGTAAGTATTTCTAAAGTAAGATCTTGGAAAACAAGACACAGCAAGTTGTTAGACTTCATGTTTAGCTACAGTGATGTAAGAGGCCTCTTCAGGGCAGGGGTGCTTCAGCTCTTCCTGCCTTCAGCTCCTCTTAATTGCTAAACACCCTTACTCTCTTCATCAGAATTTGCTGGTGCTGAGAGGCTGCCAGATTTGATAGAAATAACCAGAAACCTGAAGTGAAGGGTGAGAAGTCTGTACATGGACTTGTTGTAATGACTAATGTAATCAGAATGAAGGCTGAATGACATTGACTCCTGTGTGATAAACACTAGTGGGTCAAAATCTGAACACTACTGTACCCTAGGAAAATGCAGTTATATTTAGGAGAAAGGAGAAAAAAAAGCCTGAAACATTCCTGTCAAGTCACATTTCTCTTACTGATGTTTACTCTTTCACTGTTGTCTCTTCAGCTTTTCCTTTTTCGTGCCTTTCCTTCTAAGCCTTGACAAGATAGGCAATATTGTTACATTGACACATTAGGATAGAATAAGAAATATAGGAAAGTATTGTGTGAAAATGGTTGTCAGCACAACTTTTCTGGTGTTCTAGACTTTTAGTTAAAATATTATGTACTGGAATCTTTTTTTCTATCTCTTACCTCATAATTTAATCTACAAGTTTACCCTCTGGGCCATGGCACCGGTTCTCCATAGTTGCTCCTTTTCTCATTTCCTGACTTCTCTTTCACACTTGGACACTTTCATGAAAGAAAAATCAGTAGTGCTGCCTGTGAGGGTTGTCCTGAAGTGTCCTTCCTGCACTGGTCTGCCCATGATGGCATGTGCTGATGCAACAGGGGACACTCAGGGGATGCATAGGGATACACTGTGGGGCTGCTGAATGAATACAAGGATTTCATGAGAGTCATTTCTTTATGCCACCGCCTGCTCAAGTGCTCAGCTTAGCTTTAGGAAAAACCAGCTATTCATAGTGGCATTCAAGCACATTCAGTACTTTACTGAGTCAGAGTTTCAGTGATCTGTTTTTCTTCCTAAATTATACCAAATTATGTAAATTACTTACACATGGCTTTGGAACATAAGTCACCTTTTTGAGATGTTAATCTTGTAAAATAAACAAAACAAAATCCCAGAAGGAAGAAAACCCACAGTCTTTTTCTACATTTTAAGCACAGGATTTTACTGCAGCCAAACCATCTTCTTCCAATAAAAAGCTCTGTGGTGAGTTCAAGTATATCTATATCTATATTTCATTTTTCTCTAACTTCATCTTGGTCATTTGGAGAACTCGGAATTCAAACTCCTCATTGGAAAACTTTTAAACCTTGGAGTGGAGTGGCACAGGGCTGCAGGCCAGGAGATCTCAACACGGCTCTTTCACCTTCTGTGGGCTATGGAAATGTACTTTCATATCAAGCTTTTTATCCACGACAGGAGTGGGTTTGAAGTCCAAATGACATTCTTGCAAGTTTGTCTCCTTGCAGCAGGCTCTGGAGGCTCTGTGCTGTCTGGTGCTGAGTTGTGAGTTGCAATGCAGTTGTGAGCACAGCCCCCAGTGTTTCACTGAGAGATTTGGGATTGAGCACATGCTTACACTGAACAGTGTTTAATCACTTGGCAGCACTGCCAGTCAAGGATCATCCCATCCCAATACTTGCCTCTTATACTAAAAAATTACTGCTAGAGAATTCTGCTTCTGACTTTTCCCCAGTAACCAAAATGAATACTTTAAAGTCCTTATCAATATAATGAATCTCATTCTCATATAAAGCAGGCTTTTATTAGAAAACTGTAGTCATAAGTCTTTTCTTACTCAAGGCTGAGGGTTCTGCAAGTACAGACAAGATGTATGTGCTTCATTCTCCCTGGGATTCTGTGTGTTCCTTATTTCTCACAGCTCCTTTGCTTTTAGGATGGACATTGGTTTAATCAGAGAAGTCCTGCCAGTCATACTTAGTTATCTTTGGAGACATAACCTTGGCAAGTAATTAATTATGCTCTGAATTTGTTACTGAATTCAGGTTCAGAACATGTTAATATATATTCTTATCTCATATCACACACTGTTCCTATACCCTAGTCAAAAATACGTGATTGTCTCTAGTGGTCTGGTATTCATGGCAGAATTCTTTGAAGATTTAAGGTTACAATCCTTGTCAGCTCCTGGACTAATGGCATATTATCTGAGAAAACTGCTCAGCAGCTTATAGTATCAGTGCTTTTTATGCTTTTATCCTCAAATCTCTACATACTGCAAAAGGTAAATATTCTTCTCCCGATCTTTTCAGAGAGCAAACAGAACAGCAGCAATGCTATTTGCAAAAACAGCAGCAACTTTCTGGCTGTCTCAAGCCAGGAAGTGTTGCTTATTCCTTGTTCCCCCTTTATTTGGTGGAGGAATTCCCTGTGCTAATTGGTGCAGTGCTGCAAAAGAAGCAGCACTAGCACTGTCCTTGCTTTCTGCTCTGCATTTAGTCAGGGATTTACCAGTCTGGCAGGAACTGCTTTCCTTCTAACTGCAGTCTTCACAGGAGATCAAATGCCTTTTTATTCTTCTGTGGGAGTTTATCTCAGTTTCCAAGCTATGAATAAAAACATTAGTCAGGAAAATGAAAGATTTTCTTATTGATAATCCATGAAATTAAGCTTTTCTTTGATCTTTGCTGGAAACCACCATATACATAGGTTTCTCTGTTCAGAGAAATAGAAGAATTAAGCATTAAACATCTAGAAAATAAAACAAAAGCCATGACAATTTTTTTCCTGGGAAATAATGGTGTCACATTATGCATTATCAGTATAATTTAGCTATGCACTATATAGGAAATAAAACCTTTTAAGGGATTTTGTGAGGAGTAATTAAATAGATGAAAAGCAGCTTTGTTGAAAATAACAAACAGAGATTTCTGTCAGTTTTAGGAAGATACAAAATCTGTGGAAGTCAATGAAAGGCCTTACAGTGATTTAGCTGGCTTTCCTATCCCCCCATAGTGTGCTGCATGAGGCTGCTTTTCTCTACCATGTCAAATAGTAGGTGAATATTTGTAAGTCAGAGCAAGAGTCAAAGAAGTTATAAACCAAGTCTCACTGTCAGTTATGATTTAATGCCAGAATTTGGATGTATTTAGCTGCCTAAATACCAGCTAAAGAAACACTGGGCTTTTCCAAGTCATGCAAATGCTTTCTTGTGTGATCCAATGGGTGGCAGGTCTGTGCATGGATTGCTGGGGGTACATTCAAATCTGGGCTCCTACATAAATGCCAATTTGATTTTAAAAAGGAGATTTACGCCTTAAAATCACTGAGATGTTATTGCAAATGCTACCAAGGAAAGCAACATCTCATACTAGAATATTTTTAGATTATCAGTAACTGCAAATTTCAGTCAGACCAGGACCCTGTCTCAGTTATGAGTGGTCAGCAATCATTCTGGGAATATATGAATGTAAAGTAATATGGCTTGTAAATCATGCCAGGCAGAAATTGTTCCTTCTATTTTGTTAAATATAATTATCTCAAATGAAGTATGCTTTAAGAAGTTTAAATATTTTCAATGGTCTTGGAAAAAGACTGCAAAAAATATTAAAGTTGCTAGTGCCATGAGAAAATAGAAAACTTATCACTTGATACTTGAAGCAGAATAAATTGTTTTTCCTCACAGTAGTTTGACTCACAATACTGATGGTAATGGAAATATATCTAAAAAGTGCAACTTAGAAGTTATGTAAATTCAAATTTTAACTTGTCTTGGAGGATGTCCAGGGAAAAGTCAAAATCACAAAATTCTAAAAAGCAAGCAAAAAAGATAATATTTCTGGGGTGGTATTTGAGGGTTTTCAGAAATGCTTCGTTAGCCAAGAACTGAAAATTTGGAATCTGTGAAGTTGGAGTGTCCCACAATGCTACCATTTGTGGGAACTCAGTGTGTTATTCCAATATTCCCAAAAGGCTCTTGGCTATAAAGTTAAATAGAGAGTCAATGTAAAAGCAATTTTAGGTTTAAAACTGTGGAATAAGAAACAAAAGCTTTCAAATGCCCAAGAAAAATGCAGAAAAATGAATTTTCATAGTCATTTTCAGGCATATTCTAACCCTTTTGGGTGCTGTCTTAAACCATTAAGTTGAGATGCAGTTTAATTGTCTGTATCTTTCATTATGTACCTGTGCAACAAGATCTTTGCTTCCAGGCAGTGTGTGGTTACTAGTCAAATGAATGACTCAGGGAACATTAAAGACTCTGCAGAGTTAAAATATTCTGTATATCAAGAACATTATTATTAGTAAGCAAAGGTATGTATTCAAACTTTCTGAAATGACTTCATTCTCAAGAGAAACTGCTTTACAACAGAATCCTCATTTTCCAGTATCTGGATTTAGCTGTGTGTATTTAGTAATTTAGCATAATTAATGCAATGTAGCTTACAAAGCCGATGTACTAATAAAATGTCAGGTCTATGGTGAAGGTGTGAAGATATACACTCATTATATTATTCTCAGATGTCACTAGAAGTTCACTGAAAAAGCTGATCAATAAAGCAGTGGCTTTCTTGCCACTATCTCAAATATATAATCTGAAAAGCAGACAGCACTAGGGAAGCACTGCAACCCCCAGCTGCCCATAAAGTGGCAGCTTGTCTGCTTGAAAGGCTAGTAAAAAGGTGGAGGTCTGTACAGAGTCCTGATGTTACCTGGTAGCATTCTTCAGCAAGAACTGTGTCTGAGCACAGCAGAATGACTGGGAAAGTGAGCACAAATCACTGCTGCTAGAGACTTGTCTTTGGAGCTCAGAGGTAAGGGATGGAACTAATTTATGCTCATTTCTCTTTTATCTTTTTTCTTTCCTTTGAGGGAAGGAAAATGAAAGAAGACCATATTCAGTAAATGTGGAACTAAATAAGCGGTGACTGTCTGGCTGTAAAATTCAATCAACTCTGGTTTTATACTGACTGTGTGTACAAGATATTTTATTGTTGGCTGTAGAAACAACTACTTGGTCAAGTTCATTAAAAATAGGTTTAAAGTGTCACATAAACATTTTATTTCTCCCATGCAGAATCCTAAATTAATCGTGAGGGATGCTGCTGAAATTGTGATCCTTTATTTCTTAGCAGCTGAATAGCCATTTCCTAGTGGCAGGAAGCTCCATGATGAACAGAAGATGGCTTGGTTAAGAACTGGCTAAAAAGTTACAGCATGTGCGGAAACACAACATCCAAGTCTTTATTAATGTCAAAGGAAACAGTCCAGAGTACCCAGAGATAGCTGTGGAGGTTGCCAGAGCCTCACATAGGTACCAGTAACTTCTGTGGGATTTTTTGCTTGAGGAAGGGCAAAGTGGTGCAAAGTTACTGTAGTCCAAGTACATTTTGCCTGTGAAAATGAAAGGTTTTACTCACACAGAATCTAAACCCCAAATCTGTTATTTAATTTGACATGTATCTGATTTTCATCCATAATCAAGCAGTATAAATGCATGTGTCTTGACTTTCTGTATCCATTATCCATGAGGAAACTGAGGAGTGCCAATCTGACTATGGAGATGGACTTGTAATTAAAGCATGGTGATCTCCACTGCCACTTGTTCAATGCAGGCTGGAGGATACAGCTCCTCTAATACAATACTTTCCTATCTAGGGCACAAGAACAAACACAATATTTGTTTTTAGCAGTGGCTGGCAGCATTGTAGCTTGTGCCTGCATTGCAGTTATTGTTAGACTTTGTTGCAGAAATTACCTACCTAATATCCCAGGCATCCTTTCCTTAAGGGTAGGGTAGAACTGATGTCTCTGAAATAAAATAATCATGCATATTATCTAATTCTGCAGGCAACTGAAGGGAGTAAATTTGTACCTTCTGAAATGTTCTCTATGTAAACGGAATCATGTTGACTAAACCACTAAAAGCTAAAATGTGATGCAGTTATTGCTCAGCTGTGTGAAGTAGCATAAAAAAATGCTTCAGAACAGCAAGTGAAATAGTTAAGATTTTAGAAATGTTTACTTCAAATATAATGTACTTAGAGACTTAGCTAAACTTTGCTTTTTCATTGTAAAAAATGCTCTAAAATCTTTAATAACTTCAAAGGTTGAGGGCTTCAGTTTTACTGTAGCAAAGTGCTGACTGAGCCTTTCCTCAGAATGAGTTCAAAAGCAGGAGCACAACTTTCTTTGATCAGAGACATCTCCTTAATTATGTTATGGTTCTAGTGAAGTCTGCAGTGCCTTGATAACTGCAACTGGTAAGTTTTACCCCTCTGTTCCTCCATCATACCATACGAAATAATCACTCTCCACATAAAACTCATGGAGTAATAAATTATCTCCTTCATTGCATGCCTCAAATTTCTGATTAGAAGATCAAGGTTCTCAGTATACTGTTCGAAAGCCTTCAGTCCTACACATTCTAGCAGAAAACAGGAAAGGGAAAAATAGCCCTTCCAAGGCAGTGTATACCTGGGTCAACCACTTCAAATTTGTGAAAACTGCAAACTAGAGAATGTATTGTTGTTTTATTTAATAACTAACAACTGTGCTCAAGTCTAGCAGGGCATGGCCATATTCACCAACAAAGGGTTACATTGGCAAGAGAAGGGAGAAACTGAATCCTGCTGAGAAAAAGAGAACAGAAGAGTGCTATTATGTAATTTAATGCCCTTGCTGGGACTAAATACCTGCCAAGGGGTTGCTTGCTTCTATAATCCTTAAAAAACCCACAAAATACTACATCTTTTATGATAATGATTTAGGTAAAAGGAGATGCTGCTGAACTATTGATCTTTTCAGCAGATCACTTCCTTTCATGTGAGACTGAGCACAGTGAAAAACTTTAGACAAACTAGACTGGACCCAAATCCCGCCAGCTGTGCCAGAGGAGAAAGGATGTGAAGCATCACAGATCCTCACCTAAATAACAGAGGTCCAAAAGTTTGCATGTGTTAGCACATGCCTGTCTGAGATGTCACCTGCTCTGAGACAACTGCCTGGGGTTGTCCACAGGGACCTTGGCAGCACCTCCCCTGCCCTGTGCTGGTAACTGTGTTTGTACCTAACCTGTCTCTGCTCCAATTCCTACTTATTTTTATGCCTTCCTTCTAAACTGTAGTCTTTTTATTTTCTTCAGTCATTCTTACTAAATCCTTTTTTCTTCTCCCTGTCACTGTCAAATCTTTCTAACTTCTTGTCTTTCCAAATTGTCCCAGCTTTTTTTTCTGCTGAATTACACAGCTCACTCTTGTCTTCAGAGCCAAAACTACAAAAACATAGGAGGAGTTTCTCTTTTCTTGTTTCTCAAGTGTGGTGTTAAATTAACCATGGCAATTGTGCAATTGCAATTGCAAAAAAAACCCCTTTCTTTAATTCAGGCCAGAAATTGCATATTCAAAGCATTTTACTGTCAGGCTGTACCAAAAGTCTCAACCGTTCATGTGGGAACTGGAATTTTGGAAGCTTATACTTTAAACAAATTTAGGAAGATTTTCACACCATGACACTGCAGTGATATTTTCCTTCTGCCACATTTCAATTTCTTACTCTCTAGCTTGAAGGTATCAAAAAATGATTTTTTTTTTGAATTGTAGATCATTATTCACTTGCATCTTTCTTGAAATTGGCTCATTTGCTTAAGCTGATGCTTCCCAAAATCTTTCAGCTTGCGGCAAGCACCCAGCAGCACAGGAAATTCCTCAGAATGGTCAACCCTGGCAAAGTTATAAACAACTAAAAATAGGTCTTATCATGGAAGGCTTTGAATGTGCTGACTGTAAGAGGTACTGTCAGCTCCACATGTAAGAGACAGAAGAGAGATCCTGGCTTTCTTTAGAGGTACTTTGGCAAAGACCAGCTCATCTCCTGAGGCAGTTCACACACACTGTTTCTGGGCATGTTTCCAAACAGAAAGTGGAGTAAATGCTATTCTACAAGCCAGGACAGGATTGAAAAACTGGCTCTGTAGCCCCTTTCTCTCAGAGCAATAAGCAAAAATGTTAGGGTGAGACTGTGGTTTGTATCCTTCTTACAGATCCCAGAGATTAGAGTCTCCAGCTGGTCATCACCACCTCCTTTGGCATTCATAGTCTTTGCTGATTTGCCAGATGCAGTAAAAGTGCTTGGTTAGATCAGAGGGCTCACTCTTATATCAAATATGAAGGCAAAAAATCCCCAAACCAAAACCATCAAAAAGCTGGAGAAAGTTTGTTTTTTTTTTTCTGGAAGGACAATTGCATAGTTATACTGTGGTGCAGAGGCCAGCTCACTACTAGTTTGCTTTAAACAATTTATTCTTATGGAAATGTTAATGTTACTCAGTTTATCTTCAAGTGCCAATAGATCAAGCACTGGGGTGTTCTTAACCTCAGCTCTGCTGCACGAGATCAATATGAGCCAATGGTTTTCTGATTAGCTCTATATTGATTGACCTTAAACTAAGAGTCATGTTCCTCCCTAGTAACAGTAATCCCTCAGGAATGCCATGGCTTCCTTGATGATAGATGACATAATAATCTTCATTACATTCTTTTCATTGCTCATTCTCTCTTTCTCCATGCAAGTCATGCCTTATCCTTATTGCTTTACTTTGGATTTGGTAGCGTAATTAAGATTAGTTAATTAATTTGTAAAACTTTTTATGTGGATACCTGTAGTTATTACTTCTGTGGCATGAAAAATTGTCAGTTTTAACTATTTGTTATCTCAGTAAATTCAGTTTCAAGAAATAGAATGTGGCGTGCCATTGTGGACAGGGGATGACAGGATAAGAGCACACATTTGCATTCTAGAGGTAGGTCTCTAGAAAAAAAACCAAAACCTCTCAAGCCAAAATCAAACCTAGCTATTCTCAGTCTGTAAAGGTGTCAATGACGCAAGGAGACTTTTTCTTTTGCCATGGAATTTTATCAGATGTCCTCTCCTTATGCATAAAATATTTTTTATGATCCCTGTTAGCTCTGTAAACCTCACCTAAATCTGAAGGTGGATACTTTCCTCTCCAACTCCTCTGCTGTTTGCAGAAGCATCACAGGCTAAATGAGGCCATCATGAATTTTTTTGCCCCCATTTATTTCTTTCTTAAGAGACAACTCTGAATAAACTTGTCCAAACCTATTAGCTTTCAGCAGGATTTGCAGAGGTGTAGCTGAGGACAGCCTGGCCTGCAGCAGTTTATGCTCTGCAGGTGACAGCACATGACAACACATATAACCAACACATGACCTGAACAACTCTGTCTTTTGAGTCTCACAAAATGAAACACCTGGTACTGCTTCAGTGCAATTGCATTGTTTTAACATAAGTGGAATAAATATTAATTCACTATAACAAAAAAGATTATCTTCCTCTTCTAGATCAATTTCTTGACAGAAGAAAATTGCTATGTATCAACTTTGGTGTTTTGGCTAGTGCAGTTTGAAATTCTCCAAGCAACAGGAGATCTGTCGTTGCTTTTTAAAGACTATTTCGTTTTATTAGCTTCTATTAGTGGAAATTTGCAGCCTCTCTATTTTTTAACTTTACATTAGCAGAACCTGTTCTTGTCACAGGGAGTAATGAACTAAAGAAACCTCATTCTGTGTTCTCAGCTCCAATTACTGTTAAAGCACAGCAGTTTGCTGTTCCTGGGTGCTCAGGAATCAAAAGTCTTTCAGAGGTATGGAACGCCTACAAAATGTGTTTGTGTTTCATTCTCTGTAACCCCATTTAGCTTATTCACTTATAGCACACCTGGCTAGAAACTGGCTTTTGATCCAAGACTGGCTTAGCAGCTTTTGGGACTGCCTAATCAGACAGCTTGGGACATTTTGGAGTTACCCCAAGTGATGCAATTATGCTGTAGGAAACTTAATTCATACTTGGGAAATACTGTTTTAAATACAGTAACTATTTGAGGGCTGCGAGTTTTGATGGGAGAGGAAGATTGTAGTAATTTGTGCTTGCAGAATAAACTGTGTTGAGGAAGGGTTAACACTGTGACTGTGGCACTGTGTAGCTGATTCCTGTTAGTTGGTTCATTTTGTTGTCATCAAGTAGGTTTAAATTGTGCCTGTTTATTGAGAAGGTCTTGTAGGTGGCTGCCTGGAAGGAGTCCATTTAGATATGTCCTAGCTCGACTTCTAGTTTGTTGTTTAAGAACAATACATTAGACAAATCACAATATGGAGCTGCAAGTAAGACCAAGAATGATTTTTGTCTCTTGCTATTGTGAGAGGGGATTCATATGTGATTCATTTTGGGATGAAATCCCTGGAGCTGTGACCAACTGGCAGAAAGCACTGGAAGCATGTTGGTCTGGGCCTCCCCAGCTCCCAGGTGGCATCTGCCTGGGCCCCACTCCCATTCACTGGAGGTTCAGCCCAAGGGTAGGAAAGTATGTTAGACACTGGCTCCTTCTGGGTTTTACCTGGCAGAACAGTCCTGATAGCAACCCAGAGATGTTGCTTAACCCTGGCAGAGACAGCCACTGGGGTCACCCAAGGGACTCACTGGTTTTGCCTGGGCGGTGCGTGGCTTTTGGCATTTCCCTCAGTGTGGGGAAGTGCTGTGGGTGTGTTCTGCTGCTGAGGCTTTCTTGGTCTTGCAGAGAGAGGGAGGCTGAGATAGAGCTTAACCCTAGTGCTGAGGTGAATCTTATTACTGAGGTCGACATTAATCTCTCTGACAAGTGTGCTGTACACCTCAGTGCATTTCTACTGGATCCAAATGAATTATTTTTCCTATGGACTGTAATCTGCTTTAAATATAGCAAGTACCCACACAACACATGAAAATACAAGCAGGAACTTATGCCAGCGTGCTCCAGCTATATATTAGTGGGATAGTGCTTACCAAAAAGCTAGCTCAGCAAATAGGAAAGGAATGATCTTTTGTCAAACCTGTACTGGATCTGTCTACCATTATTGTATGTGTACGGTTGTGTAAATAATAAATCAGGAGCAAGTAAATTGTATGAGGGCAGAAAGCCAATCAATCATTTCTAATCATCTCATTATGCTTGACAGTATCTTTAGAAACTGCTTCTGTTATGATGGGAATGAAGAGAAACTTAGCACAGTTAGAAGCTTCTGTGCATTTAGAGGTCTAATAAGATGATACTTATTAGGTTTGAAAGATAAACAGCTAACTTAAAAAAATTTTTAAAGGTTTATTTCTTTAAGGGAATGATTAAATCTGACAAACATGGTAGTTGGTTTGAGAGTGATTTGGGAACAAAGCACGTGGTAGCATTTGTTAGGCTTCACAGGAGCAGAAAATCAATTTGCCTCCTGCAAGGGTGGTTGTTATCTCTAGTGTGCACACTTACTGCCCATGTCAACCCATCATTTCTGGGACCTCTTGCTTAAAGATACTATCATCTTTAATGAAATTTAGCTCATTTCTTCAAATGATCTCAAAGTCAATTACTACTTAAAATACATAATAGATGCAGTTCTGTTTTATGTTAAAGAAGATTCATCTCATTCCACCAGTTTAAAAGGTCTACCAGAGAGCATATTTTATGGGCTATGTATAAAAACATGGATCAGTAAATCCAAAAGGCAATGTTCCTTTTGCTTTTCTTGTCTAATTCTCCTTCCTGAGATCTGAACTTGGCTGGTTACTGTCCTGCCTATGCTGCCTGTATGCTGATTGTTCAACTGGATGGTCACATTGGGCATTGAACTACTTATAAGTTAAATTATGAAATACAAAGGAAAATTGGTCTATGTAAAGATATTTTCTTTGTATTGCCAGGATTGTGTACTATTGTATGGGACTGAGGTCAAACCATAGTGCCATAAGAGTATAGAACTTTTAATCTTAAAAGAAAACCACACAAATCAAGCCAGACAATTTAACCAAAATATTTTTTATTATTAACTTGAAAAAAAGAGATAATTATGTTTTGCCTTGCCTATTGATCTTACATTTCATAATTTCCTATTAATCTATCTTTTCTTCAAAATTATACTTAATGAAGCTTACAGGAATTCCATGAGATGTGTTACTGGAGAACGCAATACTCCATTTCTTTTCAGGCTTCAATTTGTTTTGTATCAGGTATCAAATTTCTGGTTTATTTCAGGTAACACAGGAAGGAGGAAATAAGGAAATGGTCCTCCTGCATATCAAACTAACTTAAAGTATGACAGAGTAGATCTGTATTCAAATACTTTGATGATTGACCCTCTTTATAACCTGTGACAGCTTAATCTCACAAGCCGTTTGTGCAATGACTTTACTAGTTTCTGGTTTGGCAAAAGCCCTGAAGACACATCACTTAAAATTTGCAGTAAGAGCTGAGTCAGCAGCTGTCTAGCTTGAAGAATGAACAGTTTTTTATCATATTTTCATCAACATAAACAAATTTTGAAGAAACATCATGATCTTCTCAGAATTATCTATTTGTCCAAATCAATTAGCCCTTTTTGCCTTGCTCTTTCCTCTGTCACACCTCTTACCATAGATGTGTTGTGGAGCCAGGCACTGTGTGCCAGCTCCATGTCTGTGCTGCTCTGGTATAGCTCTGTACAAGCAAGGGATGCTCCTTGACATCATTCCAAAAAAAACAAAAGTGCTGGCAGTGAGATTCTGGAGACAGCCGATGAGTTTTCTAGTACTAATTTTGACTTCTCAGAATCTGATAACTCACTGACTGAGTGGGAAGAATGAATACTGCAGTAAATCCTTGGTTAAGCATATGTTTGTGTAAAAGCTTTGGGTTCATGCATCCATTTGATTGTCAGTCACCTGTAGGAGCAATTATTTTTTAAGCAAGCTGTGTGTTTATAGAGCTTGGTCTGACTGCAGCTTTTGGGCCTGTCCCTAAAGGGTATCACTTGTTTTCTCTATACCATCACTTGCACTGCGCTGTAGTCAACACTTACTGCGTGTTCTGGCTGTTAAAGCCTTGCTTTTCACACCCTTCTCCTCCTTCTATCTGTGTTTCTGGTTTTTTTTTGTTGTTGTGGGCTCCTCCTGGCAATCCCGCTGGGCCAGCCTGCTGGCTGTGCTGGTGCCGCACTTACCTTGCCCCTAAAGAGTCCAGTCCTGGGCACACAGGGACCTTGTGGTGGGAGCATCGCATGAGAGCACCGAGAGCCAAGCCCAGCGGTGCAAGGGCGGCATGGCTGGGGGAAGGTGGGAAGGGAGAGGAGAAGGAACACGCGAGTGCTGCTGGCGCTCGGCAGCCCTGTCACACTGGGCTCGTGTGTGGAGCTGCGTGCCCCAGGAGGGGCCATGCATGCTCTACGCTCCCCGCGGGGCTGTGTGTGTGCGGGGCTGTGTGTGTGCGGGGCTGTGTGTGTGCGGGGCTGTGTGTGTGCGGGGCTGTGTGTGTGAGGGGCTATGTGTGTGTGCGGGGCCGTGTGTGTGCGGGCTGTGTGTGTGCGGGGCTGTCGCTGTGGGAACCGCCCGTGTATTCCGCGGCGCCCGTGACACTCGTGAGGGCGGCTCGCTCCGGGGCTGGCAGCGGCCATGGCCGGCCCGGGCCGCCTCCTGCGCCTCGCTGTGACTGGCCGGGCCCAGGAGGGCAGCGCGCCGAGCTCCCCCGAGAGCGCTACTGGGCTGGGATTATTCCGGCTCTCCTCTGGAGCTTTGGCTTGTCCTCGGGAGCTGTCATGTGCCTTGTGCTCTGGGTTCGTTTCCAAGTGTACAGAACAGACGCACCGCAGGTGACAGCAGCGCTGAAATCCAATCCGCTCTGCGCTGCCCTGAGGCACAGCCATGGCAGTCTTGGGGCGAGGCACAAACCACCCAAGGACCTCACTGGAGTGGCTGTTCTTTTCAACTAAAAACCTTCCAGTTTTAAATTTTTTTGTCTACAAACAAAAATTTTTATATAATAAAAAAAAATGTCATCCCGAAAGCACACAGTGAAAGTGATCCACAAGTATATGGTGAAGTGGTGCTTCAGTTTAAGCTCATGAATGCTCCATCAGCAGTGTATTCAGTGCACAGCTTGGCTGCCTAAGTAGCTGTCAGAAAACAAAAGTACTCTGGAGAGTAATACACTCTTCAGGCATCATTTCAGATTATGCAGATAATTTAAGCTTAACCCTTCAATGCTTTAATTAGATTCAATTTTTTACATACTATCACAACATGAATGAGCCTTTCGGAGTGATGCCAAAGGCAAGATGACTTTTATTATTACGTTCAAGTGACAGTAGTAGTTTGTTCTGATATTGCATCAATATGTTAGTATACCTAACTGTTTTATTCCCTGGTCATGTACGCCTGTAATGTTTCTAGTCTGAGTTTTATTTGCAACCTTGTCTGTCTGTTTTGTTTTTTTTTAATATCAGAATGTATAGTATGTTGACTGTGATAATATGAAATTACTATCTGTACCAAATAAAACCTCAAGACATTTTATTTGTTTGGATGTAACTGCATGACCTGAAATGTTAGGACTTCTATCAAGTATAATTAAGTAAAATAAGAGATAATTATTTTCTACCTGTATGATGCTGCTGGGATCACTAAAGAGGCAATTTTATTACTTTGTATTAACTCCATCTGTCTTATCCTCCTTCTGTTTTGAACCGTCTGGTGGCTGGTTTGAAAACAAGATGCCTTTTTTACTTTGTATCCTGTGAGTGCCTTGTTAGTAATCTATCTAGACTCAAGTCTTAGATTTTTGTTGCTTTTTTCCTAAGGCTGCTATGGACAGAATTTGTCGAAAGAATATTGATGAAGCAACAAAACTCTGTCCTTTTATTGAAAATGATCATAGAGGTCTGAGCAGCCAAAACACACATGGTAGTCTTCTCTTGGGGAAATCTATAAAGCCATGCTGCCATAATCAAAGGTCTCTTTGTTATTACAGGCTGATATTCTTGTCTGTACTTTTAAGAGGAATCTTACTGCCTGACCTTATATAATGTGTGTGAATATTTCACAGATAGCTCCAGTATCATGCCCACTAGCTAAAGTGATTGCTGATCTTTAATCTTCAGTTTTGGATTTGAGACATGGTAAATGTTGGAAGCCTGCCACATACCTTGATAAGCTATTATAAAGGTTAATTACACATTATTTTACTTTCTTGAAAATCTGTTTCATTTTCTGGTCTGAAATTTCCAGCTGCTGTCACAATGGGGCATATTTCTGTACAAAATGTGTTCCAGTGGGAACATTTATGGGGCCAGAGTTCGATATATTGATGCCTTTAAGGTGAAGTCAGGCAAGGAATATGTGGAAGACTTGCAGTAGGTAATGTGCATCTGACAGGGAAGGCCTCAAGAAGCTGAGAGACCCAGACTGGAGGTAAGGAGGGAGAGTAAGATTCTAGATTCAGGGTGAGACCTTTTTAGGATACATCTTCGTTTGAATTAGATTTGAGTTTCTACTGTGCATACCTGCAGATGCCTCACTAGGTGACTATTGGGGTTCATGGCATTTTGAAGTTCAAGTTTGAACTAAGTACATGTTACAACTGCAAGGTGCCCTGACTGTGCAAAGGTGCCACTTGTGCCATTGCATTTTTTGATGTGGAAGTTTTCCGAATCTTATGGTGGTGTGCTAAAATTTTCCCATGTTCCAATGAAAAACCCATTTCTTCTGCAGATCATAATACAATTTGAATTGGAAGAGAATTCAAAGCCCAGCTATTTCAACCCCTGTGAGTGTTTTGTGGAAGCTATCATGGAGGTGGATGCAATTCACCTATAAGATTATACAGAGTCTACACTAGTTTTGAGACTTAAGAAGCCAGTGCTGATTTGTGGACAGGATTTTCTGAGCCTAAGAGAATTTTCAGCCTGTCAGTGGCTGATCTGTTCCCAAGGGAAAGTCTTTTGGCAAACTTTCAAGGACTGTTTTTGCAAATAGGTTTTGGTTCTCAAAACAATGTCCCACACATGCTCTGAATGTGTTTTTCTCTTGTTCCACCAATGGCACCAGAGAGGTGGTTCCTTTGGCCAATCATGTTGACCTGTATTAGAACACTTTATAAAAAGGGTTGCAAACCCCGAATAAAGGCTTCTGCCTCAGTGGGATCAAATATCACTGTTGTGATTTGAGTCCTTCTCAAATCACTCTTCTATTTCATGTCCACTAGTGACACTGGTTTCCTTCATTTCAAAACTAACAGAGGGTAATTGTTGTAAAGAGCATAGTAGTGCAGTGCACTTCAACCTGTGATCTCTAATCTGACTGGACTGCAAGTGAGCACAGAGGCATCAAAACATTATCTGTGAAATGTTTGCCAAAAACTGAAGTGCTGACAGGATTAGCTGGAATCTGGCTCCTGGTGATTGTTAGCACTTGCTGGCAACAACAGCTACAAATTGTTAGAAATTGCCAGCAAGCAATTTTAATGCTGAAGTTACAATGCTGTGAACCAAACATTTTCAGTTTATCCCAGTGATCAGTACTGTTGGGCTCATGTTTCCAACAAAGAATGAGGAAAACAACTGCTCTAAGGCAAGTCAAAGCAATGAGACTTTACCCTACCTCTTCCTCTCTCCCTTTCTCCTGTTCTATTTTGAGGTTTCAGCATGAGTGTCCAGAATAGAAAATTATTTACTTGCTGATGCTCACAGTGAATGTCTTTATATTCCAGTTTAATTTGGAGTTGTGTTGGTACAGAAATGGAATGGCAATTTAAAATATGCTGAGGTGTTTTAAATGAGAGTTCATGCAGTAACTCTACCACCTTTTCAAACTAATTGAAAACTAGCAATGAGTGAGAGGGAGAAGAAAAGTAATATGTATCATAAAAATTGTTTTAGACTCTGGAATATAATTTTAGACATTATATTTAATCATTTACTCTTGAGGATTAAATTCAGTGTGTCTTTGGTAAAGATCTGTTTTACAGACAGTTCTACCTCCAGTGATTTCTAGTTGCTGTAAGGAAAAATAATTCATTATTTGTTCAGCATAACTGTAACACACAGGACACATTTTTAT
This sequence comes from Anthoscopus minutus, assembly GCA_013399455.1. Classification (NCBI taxonomy): domain Eukaryota; kingdom Metazoa; phylum Chordata; class Aves; order Passeriformes; family Paridae; genus Anthoscopus; species Anthoscopus minutus. The sequence continues at coordinate 67,613 of VWYI01028366.1, forward strand.
CTGTGCATAGCTCCTTAGTACCTTAACTGTATCATGCTTGACAATCAAGAATGTTGTGGAAATACAGAACAGGTTGCTATTTTTATGAAGTAGATTTGTATACAGAACACATAGTTCCTTCTCTTTGGCCTGCTGGTTACCTATCCCCTGTCAGAATCCTCCTTCCAACAACTGTTTCTTTTGTTTTCCCCTTCTCACAAATTCTTATTGTAGTAGCAGTGCTTCTGGCAATATTTCTCCTGTTGTCTTGCTTTGATAACGTCACAACTTCCCTGGAGCATGGTGTGATGCTGACTTGTGACCTGCTCACTGTATCAAGGTCACTCAGCTGCCCTGCCCATGACCTGTCCTCCTGGGGGAGAGGCAGCACTGCCAGGAACTGGAAATCTGCCACTCTCTCTGGTGGTGATTCCTGACCCAAACAGATGTGATTTCAGATCAGTACGTTCTGTACGTCTCCCACACAAATACATCTTGCAGGCATTGTTTAAGGCTGGCTCCCAAAATCCTATAGTACTCCAAGGAGGAAAGCAGATGCTATTAGAGTGCTGAATGGTTTAGTAATTCTCTCCAGAAGTTCCTCACAGGTCATGAGAACCATCAATAATATAAATTTTCTTCATTTAAACACTGTTTTATTAGTGATTTTAGGCCCCACATGGACTGCTTTTGTACAGGATTGAGTCCTTCTTCCTAAATATCAACTAATATCAAACCAGCACATTGTTCTAATTTTTTTAGGAAGAAATTTGATTTCTGGAAGGGAGACTGAAATTCTGTTACATTATGCCACCTCTTTTTTTTTATTTGAAGGGGTGTTAAATAGACAAAGGTATATAATATTGAGTTATAAGTGCATTTACATGTGTAAAATATTTCTGTACTGTGCTTTTGCATTGTCATCCGGGAACTAGTGCTGTAGCTTGATCCAAAAATTGAAACAGTGTCTGAAGTTAAAAATGCACGGGGCCAGTTGAGATCAGCAAGGACTATCTCCAGCTGAAGTGATTTCCTGGATTTGGTCCAGGGGGGCAGACAGGGGTGGGTGTTTAACTCCTAAGAAATAGAAATGCCTCGGTTGCCCCGATGTAATTCCATCCCCCCACCTTTGTCAAGCCTTGCCATCCACAAGGGTGGGATGTGGCATTGGAAAGAGCAGTGTGCACCTTGCAGTCCTTGGCTCTCATGGACAGAAGGAGATTTTAAAAATTGCTGTGGGGTTTTCATTGCAGATCTTCCACTGGAAGCCGGTTATTCAGAACTGCAGATACTGTTAGGAAGTTGACAAAATCATTTGGCCGCACTGATGATTAATTTATAAAGGGCTTAAAGGCATTAAACCAGTGACCTGGTAAAAATCATTGGTGTCAGATAAAGGGATGCCTGCATTAACAGAGCTGAGGCCTTTTAACAGCTTTTAGAGGAAAAGTATGTGTTAAAAGCATGCTAAAAATGACACTGTTCAGAGAACAGGGCAGCCAAAGTAATTTGCAAAGAGAAATAGTGGGATATTTTTGCAAATACTGCAAATACTATTCTATGCCTACAGCAGCAATGAGAGATGAAAGAGAAAGATAAATTCCCAATCTTTGTTTTTATAGAAAGACTGTTCATTTTACTTTATTATTAAATGCTTGGTGATAGGAAACTCATATTTTGCAGTTTTGGATCCTTGCATCCACCTGAAGTCTCACTTATGCTATTCCCAGCAAAAGCTGTCTGAGAACTGTGCCTTTTAGTAAAGGGGCCTTATTCTGCAATTTATGCATATTCCCTGAAACTATTTGGTGTTTTGATGTTGGTGGTTGTCTTATGGCTCACATCTGCTACTGACATTTATGTAAAGTATTCATATCAACTCTTCACCATTCAGTCTAGATAGTAATGTAAAAACTTAAATCCTTTTAAGTAGGTTTTTTTATGTTAAATTCTGCAATTCCAAAGACATTTTTTTTGGAAAGTGTAACCTAATGTCTTTTTCTAAACAGTTGAAGAAACTTATTTTTTGAAATATCTGCCTCAATACATCAGCATGACTTCTCAAATACTTTAGCAAGCAGTATTCCAAACTGGCTTTTTGGGGAAGGAAGGTAGTCAGCTTGCATTGACTTACAGATTGACTGTGTCATGGGTGGTGCTGGATAGGGTCTGTCCGGGTTATTTGCTCGCAGGCAGCACTATATCATTGTGACAGTACTGCCCCACGTGTTGAAGTTAATATTATGAAGCTTTGCAGACCTGTGCATTGCAGAAAGAACCATCTCCAGTTCATCAGCACTGCCTATTCAGTATATATTTCAGAGGAAATCTGCTCCTCTCCAATGGTCATATTTTGTAACTTTCTGTCTTTTAAGATTGTGACTGTCATAACAGTACTCCTTCCTTTGCATTTAAAATAGCCTGGGATAATGTAAGTTTTAAGCAGTAATTACTACTATGTTAGATATCTTGTCTGCTCTAAGAAAAGATCACACCAATTAGATTTTAATGATTATATGTAAAATTAAAGCCACAAGTCTCCTTATAGAAAATGCCTACTGAGATAATCAGTTATTGCAAGCAGGGAAGAAACAGAAATTCATATTTGTGGTGGTTAAATGACTGCATTGTTTGCCTGAACCTATGTCCAATTTCTACTATTCAACAATGCTGTAATAGAATATCAAGGCTTGGGCAACCCCCGCAATAAAAGGAGGAAATTATCTCAGTGCTGCAGTTAATGAATGACCTTGCTGACAGAAACAATCATTACAATTAAACATAGCAAGGTTGTTCTTCTGTTTGTTTTTTTAAACCCTTCCTTCTTCAAAAGAAAAGTACCTTTGATTTTAGGAAGGCAGTAATAATGAGATTGTAACTGAATTGTAAATGAAATATTGCATCTCCTTTACTTTCAAACATCACCTCTAGTTTGTGTTTATTAGCAGACAATATATGTTTGCTGCTGTTCTCAAAAGGATTTTTAGCCAGTACTTAGCCAGCAAATCCAGAGTTCATTTTCGGACACAGTCTGTCTTGGGGGCACTGATACTGAAGATACATATCCAGGAGTTATTTTTCAATTGTGGTATAGGCTTAGTCAGTCTCTTTTCTGCCCTGCCTTCTCAGTTCCCATTTTTGGAGAAGTCAGCTTGGTGACAAGGATGAAGAACTCATTTGAGCTAAAACCAACCATTTCATTGCTAGGAGAAGGGTTGTGTTAGTCCAAAGGTTCTACAGTGAAAGGATACTTTTGCTTAAACATGCATGGATTGCAGTAGATAATTTTTCATTATCTTCCTGCAGATGGGAAATGGAGTTGTTATGTCCAGTGACATTGCCTAGATTGAAACACATGATAGATTTAGCTCCTTTTTTATTTGTTTTCCTAATTGAACCATCCAGTCCCCCAAACACAGTGGAAGTGAGAAACAGTACTCCAAGGAAATATTAATAGTCTGGAGTATAGAAAAATAATTAGAAAAAGAATTATTTCAAATGTTAGTATTGCAGTGTTGTGTTTAGTTCACAGGATCCAAGTTAAATAGAAGAATAGCAGAATTAGAAGTTTTTGAGGAAAATACCTGCTTTCCATTGTGCTTGAATGAAACCGCCTTTTCTAAACTTTTCATTATGTACTCTGTACATAATGTGAAGGGGGTTTTTTGAAGTGTAAATGGATAAAATGTAAAAGTTTATATTGAATGGGGGATACTGTAATCAGAATAATAAGAGGGTTTCAGAGACAGTTTTGCCCATGAAACATTGAAACTGATTTCTATTCTCATTCAAAATTATTTTTGTTGTTGAGGCTGAGCAAAGTGTAACCAGATGCATTAACTTATGAAAAGGGGAAAATATTTTACAATTTTATGTATATTATGAAGGTAAAAGCTGGGGACTTTGAAATGCACAAGTCTGTAAAATCCCCACTGGATAAGTTCTCTCCTTTACTATCCTGGTAAAAAATTGTCCTGCTCACTATGTATCAGGCAGTCTTATGAGACAATGACCTCTGTGTCTTGTCTCTACATGAGACTTTGTATATGTTCTTTCAGGGAACATTGCAATTGGGGTTTGGGTTACACTTTACCATAGTAATCCTTCAGAGGAACCAACTATCAAGAGGATATGTGCTTTGAGGTTTTTTAGAAAAACCTGAGTATTTTGAAATGTTTGTTTCTGCTGAGCTATTCTAGGCTAAGTTTTAGGGGGGAAAAATTGCCACACTATGATCACTATGCACCATTGTTTAAACTTAGCAATTACTGAAACAGCACTTGGTTACAAGATCTTTCTCTTATTCTTTTATTTTTATTTTTTTTCTTTTTTTCTCTCTCTCTTTTTAAAAGCATATTCAGACTTTGGAGAGCCGAATGATTTTTGAAAAAAAATCTTGCAATTTATGACAGCCACCTGCTCTCTTGGTCATAGATTAATAACACCTGACCAAGCATGAAAACATGCTGAGTCCATCTGCCTCTCCCCATGCAGGGGGCATTGCAGTGTTGTCTTATTAACTCCCCAGCACAGCATCCCGTTCAGCACCGTGTTATCAGTCCTGTGCAAGCAGCTCATTTGACAGAACGTGGGATCTGTTCACACAGCACCTTGGAAACAACCTTTTTGTCTGGGCTTCTTTTGCCATAGTGCTGCCAAGCCCTCTGTATGTCCATTATTTGAGAAGAGCTTTATTGTTAATATTCCCTAGAGATTCTTATTGAGCCTCTTTCAATGAACTGCAGGGATGCTGCCTGTGTTTGTTGGACCCTGTCTCATAGGACTGCCTATGGATTATATGTTCTTGCTTGGTACTGAAAAGTGCTAAAATCTATTTTCAATTTCAAGAACAAAAAGTGTTCCTAGTGAAATAATTACTGGAATGGAACAAAAATGATCACTAAATTCAACTTTTATTGTTATTTCAAAATAAATTTTAAAAAAGAAGAAAAAAATTCCAGTGAGATACCTGTAACTGGCAAATTTTATGAACAAGTGATGGCTTACATCTGCACAGAATATGTTTCTTGAAATAGTAATGATAATTAGTACCTTCAGGTGCCATCAGCCTGTACTCTACTTATATAATACCCAGTTGTATAATTAAGTGATCTTATTTTCAGCTTGATCCTTTCTTTTTCCATAATTATCTGTTAAAATCTTACACTTGTGAAGCCTGAAACGTGTGTTTGCAGTGCAGTTAACCCTGGCTTAAGCCATGCAGAACAGCTTTCAGCATTTGTTCAAGTTCAAGCTCCTTGGGCCAAAGGTCCTTTCCAAAGTGCCTTGTTGCTCCAGAGCAGACCTTGGCTGGGTTCTTATCTGCTCTGACAGTGCTGACTGACTGGAGCTCTGTGTTCCAGAACTTTTCCAAGTCTGGGTAGAAAACAAGGAAACAGATGAAATAGTTTGTAGGAGCTCTTATAAATAGTGAAAGATAAATCAAAGTCGTATTCTAAGGCTGTTAAAGCTGAACCATAATGTTGAAAGAAGACCCCAATTTGAAATAAAGAAAATGCTTACCTGTTTTTGGAAGCCTATTACCCTGTCCTGCCCTGTTTTTTTAAACTCATGTCTGTACTGAAATTCCTTTTTGATGAAGAGAAATATGTTACTTCTTTTAAATGAAACCAGCAATGGCAGTAATTTCAAGAGAATTAGAAGTACATACGCTGATGTTTCTTATCTATCCAATGTAGTTTGTTGGTGGGCTCTGAAAGGATTTATCTTTCTCACTATGTATTTCAGCTTTTCACATTGCTGCTCTTTGGACCTTTTAATGCTCAAGCTTGTGAACAAATGAACATCTGGACAGAAGCACTGTATGTGGTGGTATCTCATGCTGACTACTTATGTCCAAAGATTTTGCTGCTGTTCTTTAAATGCTAGGAAAGGACAACAAATGACTTTTTGGGAGAAAATAAATTTTGCTTGATTGAAAACAATCACTTGATATTTAAAAAAATGAATTCATTTCTGGAAGCAAATTTTGAAAGCAACTACTATTTGAAAATATTCTGTGATGAACCTTCTGTTTTGTCTCACCTCTGATCAGAAAACATTGTAGTGGGTTTTTTTGGGATAGGCTTCAAATTACTGCTATTATGATAGTAGCTTAACTGAAGTGCCTATGGAACAGGAGAAGTTAGTAAAGAAATGTTGGTGGTATATTCCTGTGTCCACCTTTATTTAGATTTGCTGCACAGCTGCTTTTGTAGACAATGGAGAAAAGAGATCATTCACTTGGAGGGAACTTCATTGGGGAAAAGAAGGTGATTGAAAAGAAAATGCAATTATGAGTAATAGAAGTCTAAGCCCATTTTTAGACAAGTGCTATTGTTCAATATAGAATAGAATATAAAAAATAATTTTCTCCTCACTTTCACCACATCTTAAGCAAACCTTTTGTACTGAGAATTTGCAAAATTAAATTCTTTTGACAATGGATTTCATTTAACTATAAAAAATTAAACCAGTTTCTTATAAGGTTTGTATTATGCAGTAACACCTCTGCTAGACACAACTGTTCCTTTTCTCTCTTAACTCTCAATTCTCCTCCTCCCTTTTTCCTTCCACTTTATGGACTAATCTTTCTTCATCTTAAACAGGTGACAGCTGTATCTGACAGCAGCACACCTTCTTAGCAGTCCATGAGGTCACATAGGTTTTGGGTTTGCTTTCAAACTCCTTATGTTTGAATCCCTGGGTTCAGTAAAACTGTAGGTGGAAATTAGATGTAGTTTTGAGTAACCTTTAGCTGCCTTGCAACACTTACAGATTATTTTATCCTCCACACAAGCTAAAATCTTGCTTGAAATAATTGTCACTATTTGGCAGATCACAATGAAAACTGCTTGTTCAGTCTTGAACTGCTCTCATTCTCTGCCTGTGAGGAGATATTTGCCACACCTTCAAGGTGGAATGAGGTCTGGTCTCCATCTTCCTTATTGCCTCTGCAAACATGCACTCAATGGCCAGCTTTTGTTGTCATGATCAAACACCGCAAGCATTTCTTTTTATGTGCTTGTAGGATGCAGACAATCTTATAATTCAATTCAGGGGGGCTTTGAATTTGGCTTTGATTTGGAGTATGTTCTGTAAATTTGGCTTGCTAGCTATATAAATCAACTTTTATACCCATTTAAAAATTATTATTTACTAAAATCAAGGCTTTTAAATTAGAAAACCATACTTGAGAAAGCAGATATGCCAAAGAACCTATGAAAATGTCAAGTATTCTCTGCTTGGGGGTTTGTATTTCATAAATGGGCTCTAGTGTGTTGGCATTTCAGTCTAGGGTCTCACTGGCTGCCCTTGGGTGAGGCTGCAGGCTCTTGGCACATCCCCCAAGCACATCATCCATCTGTCAGATCTATCAGACTTCAGTTGCTGGTCGACCTTGGCCCATGTTTCCATCAGTTAAAACTCAGTGCAGATCTTTAACCTCTGCTCTGTTTGCTGCTCTGCAGTCTTTTCTCTATGTAAGGGGCCTGTTTCACAACTAGGTGAAGAGCCTGTATTGTTTTCCTTTAAATGAATGCTTTTCCAGTTTCATTCCCTATGCCTTCTTGTTGCTGACCTGCAGTCAGTTGTGGTTGGAGTACAACTCCCCAAGTTTCCAATGGCAAGGTTCTTCTACACAGAAGGAAGCTCTCTGTTTTGCAGCCATCTGTGGAAAAATATCTCACGACTATGATACATATAGTCTGGGATTTGTTTTCCTCTCACTACCTGTGGCCTTTTCAAGAATGTTCCTGTTTGTGTAAGCAGAACTTAACCATCAATGTGGCATTATTTACCTCTTGTGCTCCTACATGCAACGTTTTAAGTGACACAAAAACAGATGTGCATAATAATAAGAGGGTTTATCACCTAGAGTTTGATGTAAAGAATGCTTTAATTATTTTAGTTGGGGTAGAATTACTGTAAAAATTAAATGTTTTAAAGAATGAAAGACATATGCTTATTTTAGAAAGTATATGGTAGTGAATTAATATTTGAATCCAGTATTATTTAATCTCTGCCTCAGGGTCAAAATCTGGTATTTCTGAAAACACTGATTATGAGCTGCCTTTAGGGAAGCTGTAGAATGAAGCACTATTCACTTTTAGGAAGAACTGTAAAACATTTCCCCAAAATAGTAAATGTAAGCAAGAACTGAGCCGGTATTAATCTGATGTGCAGTTACATTGTTTCAGGGAAATCTGTCCATCTCAAAGTTTCTAGATGGAGGAAAAGTCCGGCAAAGCACTCAGACTGTCTGCCATCTTCTAAATGATTGCAAATAATTATGTCCCTCTTTTGAAATGATCTACAAGTAATTCAAACTGATGAGAATTTGAGATGTGCCAAATGATTTGGCAAAATATCAGCTACCTCTGAACATGGTGGCTCCTGCTGACCTGCTATATAAAATGACACAATGGGATGTGACTGACACTGCATAACATTAGGCAGCATGTAGGAAATTGGAAAATGCAGTGTTTTCAAGGCCAAGGTACTGAGGAAAAATGCATTTTTGATGGATGCCTACTTAAAAAAACTTGCTGTTTGTGAAATGTCATTTTGGCCTTTTGCTGTATTGGAGAATGGGGAATGGATTATATGTCTGGATATTAGCCTTGGCTCTGATCAGCTAAAAGATGCTGTTCAAAATATTGGTAAAGGTGGTAAATTATTGGATAAACAGTTGGATCTATGTAAGGTCTGTTTTCTTAATAGAGAGGGAAAAGGAAGTGAAATGTCTCTTTTGATTCATAAGCATAAACAAAAACTTCTTAACATTAGCTATTATCCAAGACTGGGTTTCTCTCTTGGATTCAGAGTTTTGAGCTGAAATTTAAAGAATAATCTCCAAGCAGTGAGATTTAAATATCCTCTATTTATTAGTGTTTCCCCCATGCACTGACCTCCCTGTCGTGCACCCAACTGTTCTCAGAACGAGAGGACACAGGGTGTCAGTCCGGATCTGCTGGCTCTGAAGTGAAGAGCATTTACCAGTTCTTCAGAGGCAAAGGCTCACCTGTGAATAGAGGCTGATGGAGATGATTTGCCAGCTTGCCAAAATGTCTTAAGAAATGCTTAATTGCCTCTGTAAAAGGTCTCTGAAATTTTTCATGGCTTCATTCTTCTTGTGGTTAGAATAAAGAAAAGGAACAAGTAGAAGCTGCATAGCTAATAGGATCTTACAGGCTTGGGTGCAGATTAAGAGCCTGTGGAAGTGGATGGAAATTTTGGACCTAAAGCTTATGAAGGCAGCTTAAAATGTTAAGACCAACAGCCCTGTCATACAAGTAACTAAAATGATTGAGTGTAGTATTAATGTGCTACAGCTAATTTAATTTGTGTTTCTAATAACTTTGATTTTTCAGTACAGCAAAGAAATAATTTTTTTGGTATGGTGGAGATTTTTCATAATTTTTGGTTTTGTTGGAGCAAAACAATGGGCAAGTTGCAAGTGCTTCAGGAAAAATTCAGGAAGCACTAGTTCAGAAAAAGTCCCAAGTGTCTTTTCTATGCTTGATTAGGGCTACAGTGATTTACATGCCAGTGATATTTATTTTCTGTGCTGTTTCAACTGCCCTTCTTGAGAAGCAAGACTGGAGCCAAACCTTTCTCCAGTGCTCACCTGGCTCTTTCAGTGCTTTCACAGGTAACCTGCTGAATTTTGTGTGTTACAACTTGAGGTCTGAGTACAGCACCAAATGAAAGGGAAATTGTACCTTGTTCGTATTCCCTAGGAAGGGAGGATAGTCTACGTTTCAGTTTAGCTCAGTGAGATTAGACTATTGCACAAGAGATTCCTGAGGGGAATGGGAGCAGTTGAAAGAGTATAAATGAGATGGGAAGGGATGCTCTCATCTACATCAAAAAAACTGCCCTACATTGGCAGTGAGAACAGAAGTGAACTGTGGGATAGCAGTTCACTGGCATTATCCACCTCTGATTTCCCTGATTGGATACCTGAGCTAGAAGCTCTGCAATGACTATAGAGCTGTCTGAACTGTGTCATACACATGAGAACACTCCAGGGGTTAGATAAAGGCAGTTCTTTAGGTAAAGCAAAAGCTGAATGCACAAGCAAAGTAAAATAAGGGATTCATCCTCTGCTTCCTGTGGAAAGGCAGATATTTAGTCCTTTGCAGTGAAACTGAGCTTCACCATATGTAATAGCTGCTTGGGAATCCTAGGACTGTACCTCCAAATATCACCCTCTTCTTCCACCACCTCCATATGCCGAGCATGATGCAGTGTGGGATGGGACATCCCTGTGCTGAGGTCAGCCACCCTGGCTGGGCCCCTCCCAGGTTTTCCTGCACCTCCAGGCTCCTTGCTTGCAAGGGAGCACAGCAAATGGAAAGGGCCTTGATGCTGTGCAAGCACAGACCAGCAACAGCTAAAACATCCCCGCTACCTTCAACTCTCTTCTGATCACCTATCCAGACCATAGCCACACTCTGTTCTATGGCATCATTAGGACTTGCTGGACTTATAACAGCAAGAATTTCCAGTGCTCTTGCCACTCTCTTTCATGGCTGCCAAAATCTCATAGACAGCAGCTCTGGTAGTAAAGCTTTTGTTTCTATGAACTTAAAGCTTTTAAACAGCTTTACACAAACCTGGTGCTGTCAAAGGTGGTAAGATCAAGGTGGTACTGAACCTGCTTTTTGCATATTTTGGGAGTTGTTTTGATGCACAGCAGCATATGTGTAGTGGAGAATATGAAGGCAAATTAACAGGGAAAAGAGGTCATATCTTACGAGCAGTCTTCAGAAAAAGAATGCTGATATTTGATGAAAGCTAATCAGTACTACTGTGAGGTTTTACGTACTTGTTCTCCACCATGACTTCCCTGTTATTCAACCCTGTTTTTATCTGAAATTTGCAGGTTTCCACAACCTTTTCCATCTTTCATAATTGGCCCAAATTTAACCAAGAAGTTCCTCATAATTCTGCAGTTTTATAAGCAGGTCATTTTTAAATGAATTATGATTTGCCAATTACTAACCATTCTTTCCTCTTACTAGTTCCAGGACTCTGTTTCTGTGTAGATACTGTAACTTTTACAACTGCAAATTTTAATTTTGTTTCCTGTGTCTGTTTTTTGTGCAATTTGTATCCCTCTAAACTGATGTTTGTTACTCTGTGTTTGTAGAATCTCATCAGGTATATGGAAATTACATAAAGGAGGAATTTGATATTAAAGCAGACTTTGCCTATATTGAAGTTGAGGGGGATAATCTTGGATGCAGAATTATCCATCCACTTAATTTTTTGCAAGATTGAAACCTAAGATAGCAGCAATTATTTTGAGCTTTTGGTTTAGTGTCAGTTAATGTTGAGTGGGCTGAAGATGTTTTTAAGGTGACTAAGTAGCTGGCTTATATTGGCTGGAATAGGGTGATAAGGGATAATTTTGTAAGCCAAATGATATAAATGGGCACAGATTTTTAGAGTTTTTTAAGAGAAATTGAGAACTTAATTCTTTATTTTTCTTCCAGCTTGTATTTTTTAAGAGTGGCTGCAGTGCAGTTTTCTGTTTGACTAGAAAGAGATAACCATGTTTGGAAGCTGCTTGCCAGTCTCCACCAGGGAACTTGCTCATCAGGTTTTTTGTCCAGTCAGCGTGGTTTCAAGTGTCATGAGTGCCAGTAAGCCTGTCAGCTCAGTCTTATTTCTTAGAAGTACAAAGTACTACAAAGCCTTTTATTTTCTGACATGAGCAAATGGAAAAGTTTGGTTTAGTCTTTAACCCACAGCTTTATGAAGTCATTAAGTGTGAGGACAACAGCTCGGACCTGCACAGTTCTAGATGGGGCATGCAGGCAGTGCTCAGTTCCCTCTGACACCCTGCTGTGGGTACTTGCCTGCAGGGGCTGTGGGTGAGAGCAGCCAGCACTCTCACAGGACTCTGGTGAGGGTGGTCTTCACTGTCTTGAAGGCAGAGCTGCAATAATAATTGCCTCGCATCAATATTGCTGTGGGGCAGTGTCACTCACCTGGAAACTCTTGGTTATCTTTACCATGGACCCTTCCTCCCCAGCAGCCCAGTGGAGATATGTAGAGGCTCTGTGCATCCCACTTGCAGGAGATGGAAATACAAGTGCAGATGAAGTATAAAATGTGATCATGTCAGCTTACAAAAATTAAGCCATAGTCTATGGTAGTCATTGGTGTAAACAAAATTAACTTGTTTTTCAATTTGGGCAAAAAAGTATTTACTACTTTTATTTTCCAGGTTGGAACATTCAGGTTAATTTTCTTTCTTTTCAGCTCTCATTAGCCCATAATAATGATGGATTCCTGCCAAGCAATAAACATTTTCATTCCCAATTGCTTTTGGGCTTTTTTTTTTTTTTTCCCTTACACTATACAAATAGTGAAGGTAATTTTAGTTTTAATTTTTGTTCATGCTTAGTGATTTTGGCCAACCAAAGTCTTATGTCCCATTTAATTCTGAGTCAAGACTGGGCTCAGTCATGCCTGTGAAAACTTGTCAGTTTTCCAGCCATTCATGTTCACAGCCAAAGAGAAGGAAAAATGTCTGCAACTGAAAGCTGCTCCTCCCCCAGATTGCTTTTGTCTCTTGTTTTGAGAACTCTCCTTATGCAACGTGCTTTGGCTGTGATGTAGTGCTAACTCCAGAGAGGCTTTCTCCCTTCGAAGTCATTACTGCCTATTATATTCTTTCTGCCTCGAGAGCTGTTCTAATTATATAAAGAGAACTGGCTTTTCATATAAATAGACATACAAATCACAGCCTGCACAAAATTCCATAACAAAAAACTAAGTTTCTGTCACTTGGTGTTAATTTCCACTGTATGCTCTCTGTTAAAAGGGATTCGTGGTTTTGGTTTCATACAGTGAGATTCTTTTAGTACTTATAGTTCTGTTTTTCCCAGTCATAGGAATGGATATGATATAGTCATGCTGAAATGTCAAAATAGTCATTGCTGGTTTAGAGTTGTTGCAGGATTTGTTCTTTGAATGATATATTTTAGTTTCCTTAAGAATACAAGGAATACTTTATTTATTAAAATACTACTAGATAAAAGGAATAAATAGAAAATTTAATTTGTCATTGAATGTCTGTGGAAGAAGAGGCATCTCTGAACAACATATTATTTTAGCTGCAATGTAGAAGGGCATTCTTTCCAGCTGAGAAGAATGTTAATGATGCCAATTACCCATTTATGACAATGAATGAGGAAGGCTGGAATGCAGGGCTCTTTTTCTGAGGATGATGTGACTGCATGAATGATGTTCCAATAACTTTCAGTAAGATCCACATTATAGGGCTGATTTTTAAACAATATCTCTCATTCCCCTTTATTCTGTCTTTGAAATGAAAGCTTTAGAAGGTCAGATAGCATATCCATTGTCAGGAAAGGGAATCCATGACTGATGAGTCTTCACTAAAGTGATGAGACAAGTGGCATGAGCCAGTAGTGGCAGCAAGGATGCTCTGAGGAATGACCACGGGTTTGTGCTGCTGGCAGACACTTTGCAGCAGGACAGTGCCGGATGTTCCCAGCAGCAGGGGAGGTTCTTGTTCTCCCCCAGGTGACCAAGAGGGTCTAGACTGGAGGAATTGTTTTGGCATGAGCTCTTCAAAGGCTGAAATGTTGGTATTACTGGTAAAGCCTCTAAAGTGTATAGCTTCTTCCCTTCCTGCAACTGTCCTTTGGTAAAGCAGATAAATCAAACACTAAACAGGAGACTGCCATGTCTTTCCAAGAATAAATCAGGAGATCTTGAGACTCCTTACATGTAGAAAATCTCTGCTAAATGGCACAAAGTTTTGTGAAGCTCCATTGCTTTAAAATATAGTGACTTTAAACTTAAAATTTAAGCTGTGTTCCACATGAGATTTTAGACTTTTTTGCAGTCTCCTTCCTGCTGAGAGGGAAGTACAAACCCCTGACTGCAGAAAGTGGCAGAGGATTGGGAAAAGAAATCAGAGTAGACATTGTTTTTCCATGTGGGATGATGAGCAGTTTGAGAGAAGCTTGAAGATGAAATGTAGAGGAAGGAAGTAGTGGATGTCTCACTGCTCTCACAGTGGTTATGCACACAGCACTGCATTTCAATTTAGAAGGAGTATGTTAGTGTGGGCTGCACTGATCATATTAAAACCAGAAACCATGGAAATGTACTGTGAAACTTCTGCTTGATTAAACATTGTCTCTTATTCTCCAGGCTGCTCACTGCCAGGACAGTGTATTGCAAATTGAGGGCTTGAGAGCTCCCATCCACCGTTCCTCTGCTGAAAGCCTCCCTGACAAACTCTTCCCCTGAGTGAGAGTTCACCAGCAAATTCCAGAAATGCTCTGGGTAGCTGGTGTGTCATGTAAACTTCTCTCTTAACCCCTGAACTCTGCTGTTTCTAATTTCAGCCAAACACGTGTGACAGGCCAGGGCTGTGGCTTATGAAACCAGCTGTTCTGTACTAGCACTGCAGCTGTGCTAGGCCACCAGGCACTGGCTCTCTTTCCTTTTTTTAAAAAAAAATGTTTATTCATCCACTCTAGTCTTGAAATTACAGGATTCATGATGGAGACACGGCATGATTTATATAAGCTTTCTTTTCTTTTGCTTCTGTTTGTTACAAATATACGTATGGCAAAATTTAGAGAAATGATTCAATAATAATACAATAATAATAATAATATACTGATTCCCTTTAAAGCCAATCTTCTGGCTACTGTTTATGTCTAGCTGCAGCAGAAACTTAGCCATAAAAAAAAAAGGAAAAGGGCAGCAGTTTTGCTTTTCCATCTAGATCTGGTCAAATTACTCCAGTTTTGCAATACCCTTTTACAAATCTGTGATTTCTGTTATTGGCATAGATTTTCTGTTGGAGGCATTTGTCTGACCTTTCTGTTTAAAGTCCATCAGAATTCCATGCTTATTATTTAGATTTGATAACTAGAGGTATTAAGATATATTTGGGCATCACAACACAATTAAGTTCCACAATTATTTATGTTTCCTCTTATTCTTGGTAAGTTATCTGTAGCTTTGCTGCTTTCTATGCAAATGAAAGATAAAAAAATCAATTTTTTTTCTGCATGTTTTTCTTAATTTCTCTTGGTTTTTGGTTGAATTGAGTTAAGTAGTTGTATTCTTTTGGAGATAGCCTTTTTCTTATTCTAGCTCATGACTCAGCTGATTTCCAAAGACTGCATTTGGTGCTCATACTCCCCCCACCTCCTGGAAGTGAAGAATATTTAGAAGAAGAGATTTCAAAATGTATTTTTAGTTCAGTAGCTTCCAATGCTGAGCTTTAATTGGCATGGCCAAATTCAAGTTCATTGCATCCAACCATACAGAAGTGACTCACTCTTAACTAAAATGCACATACCAGATTTGGCATGTCTAGATGCTATTTAAAATGCTGCTTATTAAGCTCCTCTAAGCTATTGCTAGTTTAACAGTCTTACTGTCCTCCCTATTTAAATATGCTGCTTATTTATTTTTATTAGGGAGAGGTGTTCACCTGTTTTCTACCCTGTCCACAAGTGCATTATTTTGCATTGAGGCAGGCAGTGAGGTGGGCCCCTCCACCTGGTGGGGATCTAGAAATACTTGAAGAACACTTTGGTTTTGATTTTTGTTTGGTTTATTTTGTTTATTTGTTTTGTTTGTTTGGTATTTTTAATTTATTTTCATATGAAGACAGGTGATCTTGTCTTATTTCTTAACTGGCTGTCTTACAGGCTTAGGAGAATGACTGTCAATGGTTTCTAGCTCTAATTTCTCATGGGCCTTTGTTTTTACAGTGCACATTCTCTGCAGAAGAAAAATTAAAAAAAAGACCTCAAAAAACCCAACAAAAAACAAACAACAAAAACAACAGCCCTGTAGAAATGAAATACTTACAGGTGCATATGTTGTTTGTAGTCTGATTTGAGTGCTGCATGTTTTTCTGAGTCTTCAGATGTCTATTGAGATTATATGTAGTAATGAGAAAAGAAAAAGGCTGTACTGAAGCTGTTTTAGTTTTCCTTCATGTGAGCGAAGAATAAAAACTGGACAGCAGGGCAGAATGCTGAAATCAGAAAATAATGCAGAAAAGATTTCAGTGTTAGTATAAAAGAGGAAAGTACCAAAATGAAGCAGTTGCACGGCAGCAGTTGCTGTATAACAACAGCAACATACACTCCTGCTGTACAACAGAAGTTAATGCAAGAAAGGTGTGATGATCTAAGAACCTCAGAATCCTGATTTCCTTTGCAGCAGAGATGGGTGATCTTGCCTAGCACCCAATGAGATGGGTGGCAGCGTGGTTTCTCTCCCCACTGCCTCCCAATTGGTTCCCTTTCACTCCCTACATGTGGTGGGTTTGTTTTTTTTTTCTGTTTTGTTTTGTTTTGGTTTTTTTTTGTTTGTTTGTTTTTTTCCTGTGAGCAACTTCTCTGTTCTGCTTGCCTTGTCTTCAGGCTCTGCCCCAGGAGGCTGATGTTTTTCTGTAGAAAAGCTTAAGGCTGCATTTCTTATTTAATCTTTGCAAACGTGTAGCATGAGTCCATGAAGTTTTCTGTTTTAAAATACAAGCATCCCTTGAAAGCTTTTGTAAGTATAGGTAGAGTACATTTGAAACCTTGTACCAGTATAAATTACCTCTTTCTTTGTCTATTTAATGGTAACTTTCTTTAAATAATATGCTGTGACATCTTTATTATCTTTTAGTGATGAGGACAGTGAGCACAATAATAATTTTAAGCCTCAGTAGGTTAATGGAGTTAGGCTTGTCACCATACATTATAAAGGCAATCAAAAGTGTTTTTAATGATCTTCAGTGTGAGTGTGAATCCTAGTTTTATACAGCTCAAACTAGAATGACCCTTAGAACATGTCTTACTGTTTTGGAAACGCAGTAGAGGAGGAATTTTCATCTTCTGTTCCCAAACAGAGGCAGTTTGACTGTTCCACTGAGCACTGCTTGTGTAGAGAAAAGAGAAATTAAATGGAGCAATATTTGAGGCCATATTTTACTTGGCCACCCTTTTTCCTGTCTCTGTACTTGTCATTACTTAAAACTATGGCTGAAAGGAAATAAATAGAGTAAACCAGAATTTTTTTTTTGCTAGGAGTCAGATTCTATATGGTCAACTCAGGCCAAAGTGAATCTATAAATACTGTTAAATAATAGTGATAATAGAACCCTTTCCTGCAATATTTATAATACTCCAATAAAAATTCTGCTATTTTAAGTTGTGAAAATCTCCTGAATAGGCCTGTTAATTTTGGTGCTTTATAGCAAGTCCCACTTTGCTTCCTTAGGATATTTATAAGCGATCCAGGAGGAATGGCATGTTCAGTATTTAATGTATTATGTCTGCATTGCAGCTATCAGAGTGCAGGTGTATATTACATTGCTGAAGTTGGTGGGAGAAATACACAATCTTGGAGTGCCTTGGTATCTACAGATTTCAAAGTTTTAATCTTGTGGCATTCCCTAGGTAATGTATTTGGGCCTATTTATAGGCAAAGCTGGGCTCGTGCCCAAACACACTCGTTCCTTATTCCTGCTTCAGGAGGATGCATCTCTCCTAAACTTTGTTTCTGGACTTGGTGATGTCTCTACCTTGCCAATTTGCCTTTCTCTGTGAGGTCTTATAATGATCCAACTTATTTTTTCCAACCCATCTAACCTAAAATATAAAACTACTCCATCTGTGGTGAGGGAGGAGAGAAAGGGCTTACTGAAATAACTTGCCTTATCTAGTGACAAGCAATGAAACCTAGGGGAACAGGTCATCACTGGGTAGATATTTTTGATGCTGCTTGCCATTGCTCTAAAGGCATTAATCCTATCTTTTTGAGCTGTATGTATTCTGAAGAATTTTCTGACTAATTTGATGTATTTTGATTCTAGATTTGTAATTATAACATTGTAATTGCATATAGGTGTGGAGATGGTTGAATTGTTACTGTACTGAAATTGGGATGATAGTCTTCTCCTTTCAGAGTCCTTTTATGAGATGGTCATGATTTTATGAATAACTTAATTGTCCTAAAATCTTGTATTACTTGTGTTTCACAAAATGAGATTTAAAAAAAAAATTCTATCAGAGTCTTTATGACATTTGGAATATCATGACTGAAAGCTTGTGCATTGAGAAATTTATTCAAAAATTCTCTTTATACTTCACTAAGATCATCACCTTTATAAGAGTTCAAATTTTACATGTATAGAGTAGATTTATTTTGATACTCATACTTCTTGTGACTGGTGCAGAGGATGATGTATGGATTCAAAGTTCAGGTTTGGACCTTGAGCTCTGGAGCTCAGCAGATTTTACATGACTTGAAGTCACAAGTTGGAAGATATGGCTTTTCTGCAAATTTAATTTCTAATTCAGTTGGTTGAACATATTTGCTTGTCAATCAGTCCCTGAAAAATTTTCAGATCTCACTGTTTACAGTGTTATTCCCTGTTCTGCAGATGCTGATGATCTGTTATCCACATTCCTGCTAACAGCCTTCTCTGTTCCATGGTTTTTTCTTCCCTTTCTCAAACGCCAACTACTCTTTCTCTCAAATTTTCCAGTTAATTAACTTAATTAGGTTAAATCATGGTCTTGGAGGCAGTGATACTGAGGAACCTTTTCTTGGCAGTTCTTTTTCTCTTGAGTAGTTCTGTGCTTGTTCTTCCTGCTTCCCACCACTTGTTTTCCCTGATGTAGCACATTGTAACCAGATTCATGCAATTCAAAGCATCTCTGCCATCTTTTTTAAAACACCAAGCAATTAATTCACTGCTCAGCTTCACGGAGCAGCTCCACAAATGGTTAATTTGGCACAACTGGCAGGTGACAGCAAGAGGGTGGGTGGGTGGGAGCTTGAGGCTAATGGGGAAGGGGAAAGGAAGGATCTGAGCTACCCCTGCTGCTAAAAGAGAGAAGTCCTGAAGCCCTATTTTCTTCAGAACTTCTGAAGGGAGGCATCCCAGAGCTTAGTGCCTTTTCACATTTTTTCAGATAGTTTAATGTTAAACACTGCTCCCCACATCATCCAACCCCCAATCAATTGGTTTATTCCAATCTCTTTAAATCCCTACAATATGGGTGGGATTGGAGTTAAAAACCATATTGCTTAACAAGATTACATTGGTATTTACCCTCATTACCCGGGCCCTGTCCATATGAGTGGGTCACCAAGTCACCAGTGTGTTTGATTGTGCTGCACTGAGACTAATTACACTGTGGCAGAGCCATTGGAGGCCAGAAAAAGGAGCTGTTTCTTAGAAGCTTTTAATGGTAGCTCTTCTTTGTGACTTTCTGGATGAGCACTGACTGAATACAATACCTGCTTTCCTGCAGCTGCAAATAATTGCATACAAATCATTATTTGTATTTTCTGTTTTATGATTGGGGTGAGAGAACACTGCATCCATCCAGCCCCCCCTTTCATTTCTCTATTGTGGACTTTGAAGTCACTCTAGTTGTGCAGAAACCCAAACATGGAGGGCAATATAGAAACCTAAATATTTCTTCTGCTTACTTTCAAACTCTTAAGCCCTTGTTTACTTTATCTTTGGCTGTCATAGGTATGATTTTGTCTGAAATAATGCCTTTGTCACAGAATTGCACTTTAAAAACCAAGCGAAATACAGAGGAGTTATTGAGGAATTTTCTTTGCAATTCCTCTCCTCCACTGCTATATGGTTAATAACTTTTTATGCATACCTGTGGCCTTGGCATAATTGAAAGATTTCTCTGATGTTCTTGCACTCACATCTGTTTTCACCAAGGTGGAATTCAACTTTATGTTTTGTAATTTGGGTGTTTGGGAGACAAAAATTAAAGGAATTAAAGGTCCTGGCTTTGTCTGCGTTAACACTGCCTCTTTTGATCTGCCCTTGAATATAGGATGCAGCAAAGTCAGGAACAGAGAGAACAAACTTTGATCTTAATATTTTTTACATTAAGAAAGAGTGTCCAGTATTTCTAATTAATTCTTTTAGTAATATTTCTAGTGTTCTAGAATTTCATTGTTAAGTGAAGAATTTAGTGTTTCATTGCATATGACTTTTTCTTTATCAAAGACAGCAATGATTAAACATTACTTTATAAAAAAACCTGATTATTTTCCTTTTTGTGTAAAGCTTTATAGAAACTAATTTTAATCCACATCATCTCGTGATATCATAATTCATTTTCATTGGATGTATTTTGAAAGGTTTTTCAGTCTCTGGATAATTTCTGGAGTTTTTTGTTCTTGAAGCATTATTCTTCCTCTTCTATAGCTTTGCTTTATATGCACTGACATCCTAATTCTGCCAGATCAGGGATTTGTAATTTTGTTCTTGCTTTAAGTACTAATGGCTTCATAGCAGCAGAGCTGAAGAGCTGCCACCTTTCAGTATAGACCTGCAGAACAAGGACTCCTGGTTTGTACAGAGCTCAGCAACTTCTTCCTGTCAAGGAACATGGGAGAGTAGTGCTGGTTTATAACTGAGGTAACCAGCAATGGGTTGGTCCTTAAAAGTCTGACAGTCTGCCCTGTTATATGTTATCATGCTTACTCTGGCAAACCTTCCCTCAGCAAACGTCACAGCTGCTCACCCCAGCTGAACTTCTGCTTCTCTGTCCCTTTCCCTTCTCTGTTATGTCACAGGCAGCTGCCTGGGGGCTGGAGACTCATCTGTGCACTCTCTCTATGGGCAAGGCAATGGTGTAAAATCTGGAGTTTAAACACTTCAATTCTGAAACCTGGGGGAGTTTTATCACATGTTAATCACTACATGTGATATTCAGAGAATTCTGAGATTTTGGTACAGGATTGTCCAGCCCTGATCTCACAGTGTAATTGAAGTTTGCCTGTATCACTAGTGTTTTCCAAGATATTTCTTCTAGGAACTATCTCAAAATTAGCCTATTTGATTTCTTTATTTTATATTTCTCTCATTATATGCATTCTGCATGCATGCTTGTGTGAGCAGGAATTGATATCACAAGTGGTGTATGAGGTGGTGATACACCTTTATTAGATTAATGTATTTTCACCAGAGCTTTTAAGAACTTTGTTGAATCCATTTGAAAAGGTGATGGCCCCTAACAGAGGGCAAAGTCTTCAAGTACATTTTGATTTCAAGTTTTGCCATCTTGTATAATAATATATATTACACTAAATAATGTATTACACTAAACATGAATACTTCATTCCAAATCATCACAGACAAATGTGTGTGAATATTATTTGACATATCACCGTTTCTTTTGCTTGTGGTCTCTGAGATGAGAATTAGAAATATTTCTTCATATGGCTAATCACATAAATCCCCAGGATCTAATTTATGTGGCTGAGTATGAGTTCAGCAGTCTCATTTTAAGCATCTGCTTTTGGCTGTAGTGATCTTTAGCATTCTTTTCTTATTTTAATGAAGAATTTAACCTTTTAGTTGCTACTTCTTTTCAACTGGGCTCATTTCAAAAGGAAATGGTTGCACACTGTTTCATGTAAACAATTATTTTTCATCATATTTTCCCAGAGACCGAAATAATGGCATGTGAATGTGTGCCTTCTTTTTGCTAGAGGACCAGATAAAAAGTAGTCAAAATCTGTGTTAATGTTATTTTGTTCAGCTTTAAGTAGTTTTCCACTCTTCTTTTCACTCTGCAGAATAAACCAGACCCTTCTGACCCAGAGCCAAGAATAACAGTAATGCCTCCTCTCTTTTCCATTCTCCTCCCTCTCTCACAGAAATTAGAACAATATTTTTCTTTATTATTTGGTAAGCCCAAACAAGTTAAGGCCCTGCATCAAATAGTTTTTGAACCCTTTAACATTTCTGAAGTATGACAACATATTTAGTGTTGATAATGTGACGAATAGTTTACTTAGGCCATGCTTGTAAAAGTTTCCTTTGCCTTTATTGGTGGTTGGAACCCCTGCCAGAATGCCTGAGTAATCACCAGAACTATCTGAGCTATTGGGCTGCAGATGAAGTCAATATTTGCTTGTGCTTCAAGTTGTGGTTATGTTTATGTGGGAGCTTAAAACAGTGTCAATAAATGCTGTGAAGCTATCTTTATGTGGAACACAATAGTAACTAAGGCAGTGCTCACTGTATTGAAATGGTACACAAGAAATATGCTCCTTACTCACTTTCTTCTAAAACAAGACTGAACTGAATGTAAACTTACATTATTTCCACTTTAATAGTTAATGTTAGTGAAGTCTCAGGGGTTTAAAGAGTAAGAAAAAATCAAGTATGCTTGTGTTGCACAAGAACTAAAACTTACTATTCTAGCTTAATAAATCTGGCCAGAAAAAGATTTTTGGTGGTTTTTTTTTTTAATTCCTTTTAAAAATTTTTTTTCTCTTTATTGATGCATTAAAAGCCCAATTAAAAATACCTGCTGGGGCACAACAGAAGAAAAACTCTTGAGGCTCATTTGGATTCTAGCTT
Organism: Anthoscopus minutus; assembly: GCA_013399455.1. Lineage (NCBI taxonomy): Eukaryota > Metazoa > Chordata > Aves > Passeriformes > Paridae > Anthoscopus > Anthoscopus minutus. The sequence continues at coordinate 90,012 of VWYI01028366.1, forward strand.
ATGGTCTAGATTTCACCGTTGGAGAGGATGTTAGGGATGAGGTGACTGGAAGGGTCACATGTTCAGTGCTCATTCCTGCTGCTGGCAAGAGGAACAAAGCAGGAGTTTTTTATATTTTAATTGTACATTGAAGCAAGAAGGTGGAGTGGAACAGAGGGAAACAGACTCAGTATATACTGCAATGCAAATTTGCATACATATGAGATCTCTGGTGTATGAACAGCAGCTTTCCCAGCCATCTGTTCTTTTGTTGGGGCTGCAGCAACTTGCATCAGTTTCGAATATTCGCTGATGTGGGCTAGAAATGTTAAATAAGCCCCTGCTGAAACCATAGGTTACAGGGAGTCAATCCTGTATTGTTCCTAGACAAATCTGGATGATTATTGTGCTGTTCATCCAGTCAGCAAGCTTTTGTCCATCCTTCTTATGGGGAAGATTGTGGCTGTTTTGACATGTTTATCTGCTTGTATTGGCATATTTAGAGATCAGGGAGTTTTATTGCAGGGAGAGGAGAAGTTCTGCTGTAGCTGGGGTCAAGAGCTTTGCCCTTTTAAGTGAGCAGAAATCTAGGAAGGGAGCAGACACTGACAATGTGATGTAATATTTCTTTAAAAAGGGAAAATGGGTTTGAGAAAGATGCAATCAAAATAGTTCTCAAACTCAACCTCTGGAACTCTGGTGATGTCTAATAGCTGAGTTGGACTCTCCAGTCTTTAGACCAGGAGTCTATAATTGTCCCTTATCTGGCAGCCAGCCCTATGGCAAGAGGGTTATGATGCAAACATCTGGATCTAGTGCTCTTTAATGCAGTCTGCATCCTTTCAGATAAAATCCATCTCTTTCCTTGTTCCTATAAGTTAATGTTAGGGTAGAATTTAGCCAAGATCCTCTCTCACTGAATTTTGCTGTCCCTCAAGCAAAACTTCCAAAACAAAAAAGATTATTAGGATGCTTGAAGGTAACTTGTGTTGGCTATTGATTATTTGTGATATGGGAAAGGATGGCCCCCTTGGCATCATTATAATGATGCCTTTTTCAGTCTTGCCTGTCTCTCCTGTAGTGTTACCACTACCCGCTTTTCAGATTCCTGTAACATATTTCATTCTGGGAATTTAAATATTCAGCTAGAAAAACTAATTTGAATGTTACTTTCTGGGGGAAATACTGACTTGTAAATATTTTCTCTTCAGACATTTACTCTGAGATAACATAGGAATGGGAAGATAATACTTTTATATTTAGTTGCTGTTAACTTTCTCCCAATTTCTGATTTTCAGTAGTTACCTCAGATTTCAGAATATCTCTCTGTAACTGTGAATGTGTTGTCAGAAGTTGCTAACAAGCATGTATAAGTGTGAAAACTTAAGTATCAATATTTTTAATCAAACTCATTTCTAAATTATCATAGGTTGTGAATGAGTAAGTATCTATTTTGCCATAACAATTTTTCCAGTGATGTTCCTGTTGGGGAGAACTATGACCACTCTATGACCCAGTGACCAAGATCTGGCTACAGATCTTGGCAGATGTTTAAGAGTCTAAAATGCAACAGAAAGACTGAATTACAGAGCTCAAACAAGCAAAGAATTCTTCAGAGATGAAAAATGTCAGGCTTATATTTTTTTCCTAGGCTTACATTTACAAATTTCTAAATGCAATGTTGTCTTTTAAACCTCTGACCATAATTTTCTTAAAGGTGTTTAATCTAAGGAATGTAAAGTACTACTCCATGACTGGTTGTTCATTTAAGACAGATCTGAAGAAGGTATAAATATAGTTACTTTACTTGCAGACATATCAGCAATATATGGCACCTTAGAACACAGGAAGCTCCTTACTAAAATAAATGGCTTGGTGACAGTTTACTTCATACTTAAATCAACATCTATGAAAGGACTAATAATGATTAAGTTAGAATCTTTCAATCACACACAATCAAGACTTGTGTTGCAGCTCAAAACATATATGGTAAATTCCAAACTATTTTGACTGTTTGTGCTCTGCAGGATTCAGTTATCATATAAGAATAAATACTTTGTCAATCCAGTCTAAAAAAATTTACTTTTTTCTAACCCTGAAATTATGAAGATGATAGTTTGATATAGTTTGGAGGAAAGTGTAACTGATGTTTGCTTTTGATGAGAGTGGCTTTGTCTCTGTGCCTCTTTTTTCAAAGGATTCATCAGTGTAGAAGGCAGTTTCTGGACTTAACTGTTAAAGTTCACAAGTTTGAAATTGCTTAATTTGCAGACTATGATAACTCAGCTATCTGGTAGCTGCATGAGTATACCCAGTGTGGTGAAAATTTTCAGACAGTGTTTTGAAAGATGTTTTCGATTTATAATTGATTGCCAAAGGTTTTTATATACTTGCTGTCCCCATGCAGCTGATTGGACCTCAGTGGAGTTTTTTGCAGTGTAACTCTTAGAAAATCAATCAAAATCTAAATAAATGGACTTGACAGCATTGGCAGCCCATTCCATTTAATGAGGGGTTAAAAAAGGAAGCTGGTGCTCTAGAACACCTGCCTGAAGTAGCTGCAATACGTGCAAACCTGAAGATGTTTGAGTAGTGTTTGAAAGGTATTTGGAAGAGTAAGTCTTTACAATAAATATTTGTTTTAACTTAGATAGCATCTAGTTACATACAAAAATGATGTGTATGTGGCTGATTTGTATTTAATCATGAAGCAAACCAAAGTCACACTGATGAACAAGCAGTTGTACATGCACAATTTAAGCCTGTAGGTCATGAGAGCTGGAGATTTTAGGCTTTGGGATTAATCAGATTTTGTGTTCTAATTTGCATATTAATGAATATGCACCATGATTTGCATATATGACATGATCTCTAACATCAGGTCTTAGCCTAACAACATATTTCCTCAGCAAGAAGCCAAATGACTGTGCTTTAATCTTACAAATGCTGGAAGCCAATGCACTAGAATTAGATAAAATCTCTGTACTGTGAGTAACTGGAGGAAAGTGACCCTGCGCCTTTCAGTCTGTCAAAGCCATTTGCAATTTCTTGGAATGACTCCCTTCCCACAGAGGTAATATTTGGAGGTAATATAGAAGGTTAGTTCTCCTACATGTCTTAGGTCAATGCTCTTTTGTAGCTGGACATTCTTCTGCCTTCTCTGTACTTCAAATCCTGGCGCAAATGAGACCAATCACTTTGTTCTGCAGTTTTCTAGAAAAGCTCACGTTTAGCTGCCTTTGGGAAGAGGATGATTCACTCCCAAGAGCTGTCCTGTTAGGTGCTTCCTTTACCATGGTGACAAATGCCCCGTTCTGTCCATCCCCAGTTGCACAGGCTTTCAGAGGTCAGTGTGCATGCACTCTGTGCCGGGGCTGGGCAGGAGCGAGGGGCTGAGATCTGCAGCGCAGCCAGCGGGGACTGCGTGCTGACAGGAGCCTGTGTCTGGAGCAGCTGGGAGACAGTCCCACCAGTAGCCTTGGAGACTTTCGTGGGATTCATGGTTTGGGGATACTGAAGAAGTGGCTGTGCCTCTCTTTATTTTTGTCCTTTTCCCAAAACACTGTCCCTGTCTTTATTTGTCACAATAGAATTTCCTCACTTTTCACAATCTATTGTAACTAAAAAAATTCAGTCCTGCTTTGCTCCAGTCTCCATAGGTACTGGCTTCCCAGGGCTCCTCCTGTTTGTTCTTCCCAGTTCTTGTTGGTGTTTGGCTGCAGTCTTTAGTCTGGGTTTTTCTTGAAAAAGTGAAGCCCAGCTTCTGTTCCATAGGTTTAAAGATACACTGGATGGAAGATGAATGTACCACAGACTTTGTAAGACTCTGAAAAGGCTATGTGCATAGTTAAAAAAAAGTCACTAAAATAGAATTGTTCTGATTAATTCAGGACTTCCATTGCATTTTTATACTGTTTCAAAGTGCCTGAGATAAAAGGCCAGGCAGTGGCTGCTACCTTGCTTCTAGAAAAGCAAGCAGGAAGAGGAGCTGGAAAGGAAAAACACATTCAAACCTTTGGTTTAAATGATGAGAAGTTTAGATGGAAATAAAGGATGTTTCTTCATACCTTATCTGACACAGGAAAAAATGTGAGAATCAAAAAACTGATATGCAGAATGTAAGAAAAATAACTGACTTGTATTGTTTGGCTGGTGTGTTGCAGAAGAGTATTTTAAATTTTTGTTTGTCTATTTTTGTATATTGTGTCAAGGAAGTCTGGAATGTTAGTGTTTTGTGTGAGATAATGAACAGCTGCTTAAGGCTTATTTTCTTGGCTTTTCTAATGAGATTATTGTTTTTTTAGATCTTTTAGTCCCTGTAGAGTTGACAAGAGGTGAAGTTTCATTGTTACAATTTGTTTAGGAGCTAGGACCTAAACATGACCTAGGATTCTACTTCTTATGTATTAATAACCATGGAGCAAAAGCACAGATGCTACATCCCCTCCTGCTCACCTCCAAATATTTCACTTGTAAATAATACCTTCCTTCCCCTTTTCCCAAAACAGGAACTCTGGTTGTAGCTCAAGTATTTTCTGGTTAGGGTTCATTGCTGCAGCTCTTTTCTGCACAGGAATGTTTATAGACTGTCCTGGCACCACGTTTGATAACGGAAGCTGCTGTTCCTGCCTTGGGTAATATTCAGCTGATTTAGTTAAGTGCTTAACCAACAGTGTCCAATAGATCAAGCATTAAGGTCTGGTTTTGTGGGTTTTTTTCTGTCCTGTCTTGGGTTCTCCCACTGTCCTGCTCCCTTCCATTCCCTTTCTTGGAAAGCATTGCCCAGCTCCTGGCTTTACTCAGTCACTGAGAGCAAGGAGTGATGAAGCCTTTTCAGAGCCAGCAGAACCATGAGTTGTAGGCAAATGCTTCTTACTGGACCTTTATTTGCTGTAACAAATATATTTGGCTGCCTTTATCAAAAGGTCAGGCTTTTATTTATTGGCAACCTAATCCCAATCACTAGGCCAAAAGAACTCTCCACATTCTGGAGGACTGAGCCTGAACTTAGTCTATTTTGACCAGAAGAATGTTATTTAAGTTGCTGCAAGTTTTAGGACTCTGGCCCATCCTAATGTCTCATGTTTGTTTTACTATTTTAATGAATTCCAACAATTAAAAAACCCCTCAATTAGTAGCTAATAATAGGAATGAAATCTTTATTGTTAGATAAATGTGTTCCAAGAGAAACACAAATATTCTTCCTAGCCTACTGAGGCATTTGATAATAAAATGTTTCTTCAGTATGTCTCATTTCTTTAGTCTGTATTTAACTGTCAGTTCTGCTGAGGATCCAGTCAGAAAGGAGGAAAGCAGAATTGCATCACACTTAGAATATGATATATTCTTCATTATCTAAGATGCTGGACTGTCCTTCAGTAAAATATGTAATAATGTTCCATCAGTCCAGCCTTTTTTTGGAAAGTATTGCAAGCTTGTGAGTGGTATCATGCCTATTTCCCAAGGCAGCAAATTGTGTTAAAATTAATGGTCACATAATACTTCAGAAGAAGAGTGATACCATTTTTTTAAGGTAGGATATTCTGTTTAGACCCACATAGCATCACTTGTAATTAAAGTAATGGCCCTGCCTGGTACCTCATTAAAGACCTTTTGTACTGAAAGATGGCTGAAAATGGCAGTATATGAAATAATCTAGGCATTGCTGAATAAGACAATTTTCTAGAATGCTTGAAAATTGGACTAAATGCACTATGAAGGACAGAGAGCAAGTTTCATTGCAATGGACTATGTCAGAAATAGGCTGAGTGATGGGACCTGAACTAACAGATGTACTGAAAGATATAATATACTTATTGTTTAATCATGTGGATAGAGCAGAAGATGGAAACATTGAGAATAAGAAGATTACAGTAAGAACCCATGCTTAATCTGAGCAATAGCCTCTGAGACTTCTTAATCTACTAGGGGAATTGTATAGATGCAGTAAGTCTGGTGAGACAAATAAAAGAATAAAAAACCTCGTAAGTGAAATTCTAGATTTTAAGTTTTGCTATTCTTCAAGGGATTGAGAAGGGGAAATAAAAAGAGGCAGGCAGAAAATACACCCTACCTTACTGCTGTTCATGATGTTGGAATGAGTCTAATATGTGCCACTTTTTGCTTTTGGAATCATATTAATTGTGGGCTTGGAATCCCCAGCTTTGATTGAGGAGTCAAGAGGATGGTGCTGCTGATTGATGTAGTTTGTGGTCAAATATTGCCATGGTGTCCAAAAGCCTCAGCTAGGTCTGAGGAAAACGTGGTGAATACCTGTCCCTGCCCCACAGAGCTTGTGGTTTAAAAGTTTGCAAGAAATTAAAGGATGTAAAGACCTGCTTGGGGGTTGTATGGCTGCTGCCCCTAATGATGTATGCTGGGTGGGCAGGATTGAAGCAGCTCAGTTTTAACCAGTGTGGATGATGTGGGATGGGTGGGAGTGGAGTGAAGAAAAAAGTTGTAGGTCTTAACATGCCCATCTTAATGTTCAAATGTAAACACATTTGTTTTGTAAACAAAGCCAGGTTTTTCAATGAGCATGCTCATGTGGGAGTATGTCAGTATTGCACTTGTGGCTGCAGAAACCAGGACAAATAAATGCAAATGAATGTCAGTAATCTACTGGTAGCACAGGGACCTCAGATAAAGTTTCCCCTTATGTACTGCAAGAACACACTGCTTATTGTAATGTGTTCAGAAAATCATAAATTAATGTAATGTTTACATGCTAGAGAATCACATAAGCTATTTGTTATCACTAGAATAAGTCAGCAATGATGGAATCTGTGTAAACACAGTGCTTTCCCTGACTCATGTGTCATTCAGTTGTTGAATAGCATGTTCACTTAAACAATTCCAGCAGCTTTTAAATGTTCTAGGAAACATCTAAATTACATCAGTAGGAAAGGTATTTTTGGAAATTTAATTAGGTACCAAAGCATGCAGGTGCTTGTAATTTAATTGCTTAAAAAGGAGGGACTGCTAAACATTAAAAATATTATTTTTATTCGTCAGCTTTTACTTAATGCACGCTGGTTCCATGAATGCTAAGTAGCAGAATTTGTAGCAGAGATGTCAATGAACACTGCAATAGTTAAAAATTGTGCAGGTTTTAAGTCTTCTGAAGTCTATAGTATGTATATGATGCAATAAATTCTTGAATTTATTATGAGAATCCTGGAAAGATTTCTATTCCATCCAAGTCCAGAAAATCTCGTGCCTTATAAGCGTTCCTGCAGTGTTGAAGACTTGTAAATCATAAGCATTTAAACAATATAAACCTAAAAAAACTTAATCACTTCTTCTATGCTTTCTTTGATACATGTTCTAAAATATTCAGCTTCAACTTCGTTTTGTTTTAACTTCTCTCGACCCTAAGTTCTTCTTATCCCTTCATCTTCCTGACATCTTGACTTACCCTGTGTCTCTGCATTTTTCTGTGCTCCTACCCACAAAAGTCTGGCTTGAGCTGCCTCAGTGGTGAAAGGCAGCATGACTGTATTATCATGGGGAACCACAGAACCTCAGGATCCTTCTGTGGCTGTTGAAAGAGATGGCCAGAAGTCATCTTTGTAATTACAGTAAACATTCATAGGAGCTGGCAACTGAAGATAAATTTTCTGTCTCCTACATGTCTTGTCCTCTTGTAAAGGGAGGACTTGAGTGAATTGCTTTCCAGACTGCAGCCACTGCCCTACCAAGAAAAACTTCAGGACTCATTCTTTAAGGTCTAAAAAATGAAACTAAAATATGTTTAATTAAAGCTTGTAGAACTAATGATTTAATCTTCCCTTTCCTTTCCTGCTATTACCACAAACAGTGCTGGAATATCTTCCCCAGGAGGGCTAACACCAGTTTATTGGTTCCCTTAGTGCCATTCTGACTTGCTGAATTCCATACTTTCAGTACAGATCCATTATTCCTGCCAGGGAGTGCCCTGCAGAAAGCAGCAGAAGAGGAATATTTCTGTATTTCACAGTGAAATGCAGTAACACTCCCTTCATCCTGAGAGGAATTGTTCTGATTGTGGTATTTGGACAGTCATTTTAGAACATGGAAGTGTTTCTCTGTTGAAAGATGAGAGGAAGATTGTATTAATGAAAAGATGGTTCAAGGTTAGTTCACTGCCCAAGCGCTTGTGACTGAATGATTACTGAAAGATATTGTTAAAAGCCTTCAAAGTCACCCATCTCACTGCAGCTGATGCCACTGGAGCTGGTGTGTCTGAGTGGCTTTGTTTTGTGCTTGGCCAGCTTTGCCCATCTATTTTCAGTGTCATTTTGACATCCAAGGGTTTCCCACTAATAGTGATCCATCCACTATTTCCTCCTCCATCCTGGCATTGCCATAATGTTCCAGTGACTCTTATTGGTAAAAATTAACTACATGAAAATATCAGAGAAAAGGTTTTCAGTTTCAAAACTATGGTGCACTTGAAAAAAATTACTTATTTTTGTACTTTTTTTTTAAATTTGGTTTTGCCCTCTTAAAATTAGAGCTATAATGAAGAATGAACTAATAAGGAATGATTAAAAACTAAGTACCTATAATCCTAAACAGCTTTGCTATCTGTATTGGGCTTATTACATTAAAACACACAAAATATTTATATTTCAGGATGAATGAGATGAAGGAACAATAGATAATGACTAACAAAAAAGGAATCAATTATCTGAATACAAGACACTGAATAATCACTACGCAAGCACTAACAAAATCATTCATTCCCTGATTGCTTTGGTTTGTCAGTTCTCATTGTTTATACAACTAATTCAGAAAAATGTAGCATCCATGGGATTATAATATTGAAAACAAGCTTTGAACATCTAATCACGCAGGCTTTTAAGTGTTTGTCTCCAAGTAATGAGAGCAGTCAATATGATGCAGGCAAGTCTTTGGCCTGTAGTATGAGCAGAGTCGGGTCTTCCTTGTTTGCTAGCATCATTACTTTAATCAGATATGAATAATCACCTGCTTATGACTTATGTTAGCAGGGGCAAAATAAAGCCAGATGATTTAAATTGGCTTTTCATGTGTTGAGAGACATTGTGATTATTAGAAACTCTTCAAAATAAAAAAATTCTCAATATATTTATATATATAAATATTATTTACAAATAAATATATGAAAAAGTATTTTATTTCTGTATATTGAGATTTCCAAAAGTGATGTAGATAGGGGATCTGGAAAGGCAGATGTCATTCCTGAGACATCCACACATTTTTGCAAGTTTGTTCTGTAACTGTTTTGTAGAGCTGGGCATGGTAAAATTTCATTGTAAAGAATCTTTTCCTACCCTTAGCTTAAGGCTCTTTCCTAGTGTACTGTGATACAGAAATGAGAAACCCTTGGTTTGCTTCCATTTGTCACTGAATTCATGTAAGAAATCCCCAGAACAATGAACAAGGAATAAGTGCTTGCCAGTTTATATTCTGATCTGATCTACTTTGAATTCCTGTCCAAATGCTGGTGCAGTGGAGACTCAGTTCCATCAGCTGTGCAAGAAATGTACAGCTATAAAGTGCACCTGTTCTACTCTTCCCTCTGCCTTTGTGGGGGTAAAGCTTGCTGATCTATGACAGATTTTTCATGGAAAACTGTACAGCTGGGAAGATCAATCTTTCTTGCAAGCTATTTAATTTCTTCATCTTTGTGCTGAATTGTTTAGCTTAATGACTCAAGTGCTTTTTTTGTTTGATTTAATTTTACTGTTTTTATTTTTTTTATAGTGGGGAGACAGGGGTACCTTTGTTGGGCTTTTGTTTTGTTTGGTTTGGATGTTTTTTGCTGGTTTTGGTGATGATGCCTCTGTGGAAAAGTCCAGTTGAAAACTACAGATTTAAAGCCATGAAATTTTTTTTTAAAATGATCCTGAAACAAATATATCATGTCATGTTTAAACCCATACAAATATCCATCAGTGGAATCTACAGTGTCTGGTTTGTAAATACGGTGTTGGGGTGCATAAACTGGCAAATTGTTCTTTCCTTAGACCACAGAGAATTATAACAGTGAAGATTCCGTTCATTTATGTCTTTAATAAAACCAGTGGAATATTTCCCACATCCCACAGCTGGTATTCTGAAGAAGGGAGATGAGGAAGACCTTATCATTAGATGAGACTTGATAAGCCATAAGCAAAATGCATGTAATCAGCTCCCAGGAACATTCCAGTCAGTGAGTGCCCCTAATCAGGGTTTATGGCTCAGTGAGATGAGTGTGAAGGTTACTAAAGCCATCGTGAAATAAAGAAAAATGGAGATAGTTAAGGCAGATTTGTAGTCATTTGTGATATGTGGTTTTGCAATTAACTTGTGCTGTTTTCTATTTATGAACACAAAAGACACACAGGCTCTGTAATATTGATTGGCACACAGCAAATTGAATCTATTTACCTAATCTCCTTAATAGTTTCTGCATTAAATGGGGGCAAGACAACTGAATATAAGAAGGTAAATCAAAGCAGCTGTCTGCTTCCTTTTGTGACATATGGAATTCTAGACTGCAAGGGGTATTTCACTGCTGGACAACTTACTTCATAAGGCAACCTAAACAGACACTGAGAGAAAATCTCTTGTTTGTAAGAAAACAGCTTCAAAAATACTGCCATAAAAATCCCTGAAAATCACTGGTTGGTGTAAGATGAATTAAGATTTACATCATAGTTAAGTCTCATTAAATTTCATTATGTTTTTTATGTTCTTACTGAAGATTTATAAGAGCCATTAACTTATATGTTTCAGTTCTATGAAGATGCATCCTTCTGAAAAGAAAAATGGATATTTTTTGGGTCGGCTTAATGCCAATTTATATGTGGCACATATTCAAGGCTTTTATAATTTTTTGTACTCTAATCTTGTCCCAGGTTCTATTCCTTACTGTACAGTTAAGCTGATAAAATTGTTCTTAAGATGTTTCTAGCTGAGATACTTTTAGCAGATTAAAATGAATAAGCAGGATGAACATCTGTTTAAGTGTACAAAGACCCCTGTATTCAGTAGGTATCTCCTGCAGCCACCTTGGAAAATTTCTGCTCAGTGAATTTTAACAAATTCTGGTTACAAATGATACCTGTTACCATCATTGTGTGGTTATTTATAAAAAAGTCATTATCCACAGGAGTTCTCCTACATCGAGAAAAAGCATACGTGGCCTTGTACTCTAATTGCTCCAAACTAGGAAAAGCAACTTGAATATTCCAGGGAATGTATCAATAAAAAGAGAAATCTATAAGATAAAACTTTGGTAGTCTTTTTAGGATCATCTGTGCTAATGATTGGAACCAAGGCATGTCCCAAAACCACATTTGGGGTAGAGATTTTTCCCTTGAGGATGCACAAGGGTTTTCAGAATGCCTTGGGAACAGAGGGATTTTTGAACACTAGAATTTCAGGATTGATTTAAGGAAGATTTACTGAGCTGCTTTTATTTTTTTGCTGTTTTGTGAAGATAATGTTTGGGTTTGTTTGCTTGCAGATGCAATAACTGCAGCTCAGATTATTCAAAAATTATATAATGTTTTTTTTTCCCTGTCTTTTAGAAGACAGCCTGTTGCTTCCCACTTTCTAACCAGCGTCCTGAGATTTTGTATTTTCACATGCAATAACTGACAGAAGTGGCTTCATTGTTTTTTTTCTTTTTTGTTTGTTTGTTTGTTTGTTTGTTTCACATAGTTCCTAATGGAAAGCTCACATGTTAGTTGTGTTTGGGAAATGGTAATACTTCCTAGAGGCAGAGATCTGCTTTTTCTGAAAATTACTAGGAATCATTGGAGTGTTCATGTGCAGCAGCCTCCTGTACATCCTATACCTGAAGTATCCCAGTTTTTAAGATGAGTCAAACAGGTGTCATCCATTATTACCAAGGACAATACAAAATCTGTGTGGAAAGATCTCAGAAAATCTTCTGTGATAATTTATCTCCACTTCTGAAAATTATGCTACCACTATCTGTTTCTCTAGGACTGAAGATCAGAAAGTTTGACAACTAAAGATGATCTCTTCAATCAAATTTCATTTAGAAACTGAAGCAGAAAACTGGGTTCAAGGAGTGGTTCCTCAGAACTGAGACAGCTGCAATAACATCTTTTGGGCTGATGTTTATGACTTGCATCTCAGAGCAGACTTGAAAAAAGTCAGGATGCCCTAAGTGCTCAGTAAGAGTATAGAGCTGTACAAGAGAGTACAGGCTGTATATATCTGGAGAGAAGAATGATAGGAACAAGTGTTTTCCTGTACTCCTTCTCTGTCTTTTTCCAGTGGATCAGTCTCAGGAGGTTTAGGGAGGTTATTTAGAGGTCTCTCAGTGCCTGAGCTGGGCAGCAGTGCCCTGCTGCACAAGTGACACCTGTTATGTGCACTGGCACATCTGGAGGAGCTGAGCAGCAGTGCAGGGAGCAGCCAAAGCTGCTGGTGTCACTGGGCAATGGATCTGTGCTCACAGCCACACCCTTTCCATCTCTGCTGGCACTGAGAGCCAGCCCAGCTCCAAAGTGCCCTGGCTAAGTCAGTCTGCACTTCCCTAAGGTCCTGCAGCTGTTTGGGAGACACTGAGGAACAAAGAAATGGCCAAACCTTAAATTTAGAAATGATGTACGGAGGCTTTGACATAGGAAAGAATCTCGGTGCTTCTGCAGATTCTGCTTAATTCTGGGGGAGGAGGAGGCTTCTGGATAGTGTTAGATTTACTGAGTTCAATTCCTTCTCTGTGGTTTTCGAGAAGGGCATGGTGCATGCTTCCCCAAGCAGCCTGCAGAAGGGAAGGGAGAGTTTTCCCTGCTTTTAAAATGCACTCAACCACTTTTAATTCTGACATTTTCTATTCTGCCTGCTTTTAGTTATTGGCATAATATTACCTGGCTGATTTGCTGCTGCTTGGAAAAGGTATAGGTCTCTTTCAAACCACCACGAAGCTCTTGAAGCAATTACTTCTTTACCTGATTTTGTGGTGCTCTCTGGTCAGAGAGTGAGGAAATTGATGATAGGGGAGCAGATATTTTTAATGCACTCAAGTTAAGCAGATGAATAGCTGTCTCTGGAAAAGCTAGCCCATGCCCAGAACATTATGCAGTATAAAAAGAACATCGTCCTACTCAGCAGGTTTTCCAGTTATGTAGAGAAGACCTTCTCCCTGCTCCATGCCAGTGAAAACTAATATAACCCCTTTTACCCCCTTGAGGCCAATCAGTCAGTCTAAAATTACTCACTTTTCTCTTGAAATTGCTTTCAGAAATTGCATAAGGGGAGAGGACACACTAAGAGCAGCAGTAGGAAAACTATATTGTTTTAAAAGATGCATTTGCAACTGTAAATTAAATAATTTTGCAGAAGTTGATCAAAATTGATGTTTTCATCAAAAATGAGACCTTCACTTTAGTTAGTTTCTTTAGATTTTGGGTTCTTACTGTACAGCACCCTGACCGTTTATATTTATTCACTTTAAAATACACGTATTTATACATGTGTAATTTAGACCTGACTTGTTCTGGAGGGTCTAGTTGTCTTGGGGGATTAACTAAGCAATTTTCAGAAGTGTATGTAATTTACCTTTTAATAGAATGAAAATTTGTAATGTTTTGGGAATCTAGAAAAGTTTTTACGTCGTGAATTATTTAATCTCTTGGTAACAAATGTCCCATAAGCCACACTTTTAAAAGGTATTTCTTTTGTTAATGTGACAGAAAAAAGTGACAAAGGAGCCAGCACTTGTATAAACTGAAAAATTTTGAAATAATGCATGAAAAACACAGCTCTCCTGCCACTATTCTTCTGTTAGAGCATGATTACTTTATTCTGTCTACTAATTTATTCTACATGGTGGCAAAAACATTCACACAACTGAGCAATATCTGATCTGCTTTGCTGTGGTAGTTCTCTACCTGCAGAACATATTTATTTAAGTGCTACCCTGGCTTTGGTACCCTCAAATAGCAGCACGCTGTAACTGCAGCAGGGTAGAGTTGAATTATGAAATACCTGAAGGCCACCTGAGGATATTTTTGGTAGCACACAGCACTACAGGTCCTATGGAGCAGTGCTTTGCACCATCTGGGAATTGCTTTGCTCCTCCAGAGGTGCCTGACATGAGTATATATATAGATAGATATAAATATATATATATATACAGCCCAGGGTATTTATCCATTCACTGCAATGAACAGGATAATTGGAGGCAAAAGTAATGTCAGCTTGAACCATTATGGAAATTCTTTTATTCCAGAAGGGTGTAGAACTTCTGGTGTTTAAGGTTATCAAGAGTTATATATTTGCTGCTGCCTGAATTTAAAGACATAATTTTGCACAATTTTCTTTGAGACTGGAGGTAATTGAGCTTTCAGAACTTTAGTTCCTTCTGAATTTTGCTTGGCCTCTTTTCTGACCTGGGAAAAAATTGCAATTGATCTGAAAAACACTGAACTATTTTCTCAGAAGTTGCAAAGAGATAAGTACATCCAAAAAGAGGATTATTTCCCTTTACTGTGGTGCTGTTTTTTTACACTAACCTTAAAGAACTTGGTGCAGTACATCTCTCCAAGCCCTATCCATGACTGACTACTTGCCAATAATTCCCTGCAGCTGACTAGCCTGGCTAAACATTTTGTATTTGCTCTTTGCAATGTATGCAAAAAGCTGACAGGAGCACACACAGTAACCCCACACCCATGAGATAGGTGTTATCAAGACAAACTAACTAAACTTTTTTTCTGTTGGCTGAAAACAAACATGTAAGGTGAGCTGGAAAGGAGTGGTGTGGGGAAGGAGAGGGATATTATGAAGGTTAGTTTTAGACCAGGGAATCCAGTTCCCTTACACCCTTCTGTGGATGAGGATGATGGTGGCAGACACCAATTCAGGAAAGCATAATCTGAATCTTAACAGGAGGATCCTGTCTTTTACCCACTGAATATGTTAAAAACATATATCTGTTAACACACTTGGATTAAAGCCAGGCATTGTTAATACTGCCATGCTGCTCCTTCCATTTTAGGAAGCATAAATAGCACTCTATCCTGTTAGATGAAAAAAAAAAACCCTCAGGCATATACATGAAATATTTGGGGCTCCTTACCTCTTTGAATAGTCTGAATCTCCTTGTCAGAGTGTGATACAAATTGTGCAGAATAAGAGGAAAAAGTTATTTTCACTTTTTTTTTCCCCTCTCTGGTGCCTAAAAAAGTATTGTCCTGGTGTTTTATAAATATGATTGTTTTCAGTGATAGTTAACTAAGTATGCAGAACCTAAATATTCCTTTTTGTGCAGCCAACTCCAAATCAGTATTGTATTAAATAATTTTCTCTATATGTCTGGATTAAGATGATCCTGTCTCACAGAGCTACTGCCTCTACAGAGCTGCACTGTGTTTACTACTATGTGCAGGATCTTCATGGGACTGTACCACTGAGTATATAGTAAAAAGAAGATTTAAATTTTACCAACATTTTATTAGAACTTAAATGTAGGTACTTTTTAATATATAATCATTAAAATTACTTAATTGACAGAAATGTCCATATTTATGTAAGTGTTAAATGTCATTCATCCTTATTCTCCATAAAATCTTTAAATGAGACAGCACAGGCATTCTTTGGAGAGGCATAGGATAAGCTTGTATGTTTGCTACGTAGATCTTCCTTCCCCAAAGTTGCTGACCTTGACTTTTGAGACCTTTTCAAAATGAGCCAGACTCATAAGCCCCAGAATTTAGGCTTGTCTTCATCAGTGGGGTGTCTGTTATCTCTGTTAACACTGTAAATCGAACCCAGTCAAACACACAGCCGTCACCTGAGCTGGTTACAGTTTAAGTGTTTTAGTGTACATGGGAAATAATTCCATCTTCACAACAGTCAGCAGTGTAGCAGGGAATGACAATGTTCTAATCAGCTTCCTGGATTAATTATAACCTTGGCAATCATGAAAATCAAGGGAGAATGGGCCGAGGGGAATGACTGGGACTGGTAATTGGACATAGAGGTTTTCCTTCCAGGAGCTGGTTTGACATCCCGTGGTCACTTCAGAGACCCCTCTGTCGCAGTCAGGTGGTGCCACATTTTTGGGACAGCCCTGCTCTATTTGTGTCACTCCCTCAGCCATGTCTCCTGAGGAACTGCTGTGTTCTGGACAGAAGTGGGCTTGTCTTGTGCCCACAACAGGTCTCTCAGCACTTAAGCACAAATGTTTCTTTACCTTAGGATGCCTCGGTCTCTATTAAGAGAATTGGAATTGAGGATGTTTATATGTAATATCCCACATTACATCAGTGTGTTCTGCTGTTACTGGTGTGACTGGTGCTCCCTGTTCTTCCTATACAAACATGCCTTCAGATATAATTCCTGCCTTCAGATATAATTCCTGCCCCTTTCAGTCATCTTTTCTCACTGCCAGTAAAAGAGCTCTGGCTCTGGACATAAACATTTCCCTGTCTGAGCATTAGAAATAGCTGAACAGGCTGCCTGCTTTTGTGCAGCTAAGTGTGAAGAGCAGTGCCTTCTGTTGCTATTGCTGTGTCCTGAACGTGCAGGGCCAGACTTACAATCTTTGGCTGGAGCTGCTAAAGCCATCAGTCCATGGAAACCAGGAGTTCTGTGCAGTGAGCAGGTGTGTTGTGCTAATCACAGTCATCATCATCTCGTAGCTGACACTGAGGGACCTATGGCAATTCACTAGCAAAAAAACTTGCAGTTCTGTGAATACCTTTAGTCTGTTTTCCTGTATTTTTCTTGGCTAGAAGATCCACGGCCTGTTTGACAGTGCTGTTGCACAGCATGGAAAATTTTGCTACTTTTTTTCTTTCCACGGGTGTAAGTAACACTGGCTGGAGGATGGGGTAGTGAAAAAGAAATGCAAAAGGAAGCTTCAAAAGTCCTGTGTACAGATCATTTGTGAAAAAAAAACCAAACCCTCCCTCTGTGTCAAGGACAGAGCTGTGCATATAGTGAGTAACAAATTAATTTTATCATTAATTTGATTAAAATAAAAATTGGAGGACTTAACCATAAGACCCAGTTTTGGTAACTTGCAAACTAACAAAGTGAAGTAATTTAATTCCCTTTACTCCTGATTAACACATTATCATGCTTGTAGCAGCTTGTTTATAATTCTTCAAGGGTTACTCCAGTTTCTCCAGAGACCTGCTGATGAGTAACAATGGAGCCAGCTTGGGCAGGTTGCAGTTCGCCTCCCTCAGCAATGGGGCAGCTGTGACAATAGCGCTGTGACTCCTGGGGCGTGCAGCAGTCAGCTCCACCCAGACTGGCGCCTCTGATGAGCTGGGCTGGCTCCGAGGAGTGAGGGCTTCTTACAGCTCTGACTTCTCTTTCTGCCCTCCCCCTTTCTGGAAGCTCATTGACACAGGGTTCAGCAATATCAGCCACAAAGGTGGCTATGGAAACTTGGCAGCAGAAAGTCCCCAACCCCGAGTTTCCACGGTGGGTTCCAAACTCCAAGAGATTTTCTGTGAGTCAACCGTAGCTGTTGCACAAGCAAATGCAGCTGTGGTTTGTCATCTCCCCCCAGATTTGCCTTTGATTCTAAATAAACTGAAGACAAAAAATAACATACAGACATATTGCAGTGAAACAGAAGTCTAAACTTCTGCTACAGAAGTGTAACACTTATGACAGGGAAACGAAACCATGAGTTTAGAGCACATGAAACTAAATATTTCTCTAAGATGCTGCAGCTGTGCAGACAGTGACACAGTTAAGGAGAACTTAATTCTTTCAGTGGTCTTGGAAATTACTGTTAAGGCCAATCTGGGAATAAGAGAGTACTGGAAACCCAGTTCTTGTCTCCTTATGCACAGGCTGACAACAATTAAAGAACTTTCTCTCTTTTTGAAAACAGATCTTTTTTCTTTATCCACTACTACTTTTTTTTTCCCATAAAATGAAAAGCCTCTGCTAGTTTTGCAAACTATCATTAAGTTGTATCTCTGCTTTGTAGTAACCAGCACATTTCCTCCTGCTTAAATGCCTCCAATAGTGGCCACAGATCTATAAAACATAAGAAATGTTTATTGTACGTGCATCCATAAATTCATTATTCCCTCCTCACACTCAGCTTTGATGGATGCTGCATGTAACTGTCTCAAGGCAGTCAGTATCAGTGTGTATTAGTCAAATGAATTTCACCTTTTTTTTAGCTCCTGGGGTCAAAAATACAGCATTTTCTGTTGAAATGTGACACACACCAGTGTTTGTGTTCTGGTTGTGGTTATCTCCCTCTGCACAGCCTGGAGCAGAACATACTAATGGCTACATTTATAAAATGTAGCTGTAACAGCAATAAGTGGTAGTGGAAGGCAATTTTCCTGATAGTCTGTGTTCTTAGCCCAGATTAATGGCTAACTAAATATACTGCTTGCCCTTCTTTTATCCACAATTTCAGTCTCAAGCTGAAAGCTTGCAGCACTCACTTGCATGTCACTTTTGGAGGTAGATGTGCTTTAGCAGCCTCTTGGTGAAGAGCATCTCATTAGCTGGAGATTTGGATAGCAAATAGTTTGGGGAAAAAGGGTGTACTGCAGAATTTTCTTTCCATTCTTTAAGGATATTTTGTATATGCAAAGCAAGAGAATGCTTGACAATTTGAAACAAATGTGAAGGGCTACCAGGAGAGAAACAAAAAGAGAAGGTAAACAGGAAAATATTGGTAAGAATTAGTACATCCCAGCTAATTTGATCTAAGGTTTTTTTTCTAGATGACATTTCCTGTAAAGTTCTGTTAATCAGTGTTAAAAATTGTTAATTTTTCCCAACTGCTTTGCTTCCTTAAGGTTTAATGTCCCACTTCTCTCTAGTGGGTGTTTTTCTGTGCTGCCCTGAGTAACTGTAGAATCCTTGCTGAGAAAGAGGGAACAGCAGCTGCTTGGTGTGTTCTTAAGTGTTGAACACCTGCTGCTGGAGAGGTTCTCAAGCCTGTGTTCTTTCCCAATCTTAGAACAAAACTAAGCAGGACTGTGCAGGCAAGGCTGGGAAATGAGGAATGGTGCCTGTTAGAGAAGCAGTCCCTCTTCCCTGGTTTAGGAAAATTTCTCTTCAGCTTAACATGAGATTGGGAATTGGATCCAGTTTCCTGGGTCTAGCCTGATGCCCAGCCCACAACCTGCTAGTGGTTTGGAACCAACAGTTTCCAACAAGTCTACAGTCAGGCTTTGGAAAAATCATTAGAATAATTTCCAGTATTGCCACTCTAGGATTGGACCTTAGATTTCAGTTTTATTTTGCTGTGAGTAGAATCAAGTAAGTGTAAAATTCTGTAGTGTGAAATCAAACTTATTCCTGTTCCTAAATAATCAAGGTTTACATCTCTAATACCTGACAAGTGGGAACCACATCGAGATCAAAATAGCAGGGAAGAAAACCAAAAATCTAATGATTAAAATTCTACTGGTTGGATAGAGACAGTATATAAATCTGAGAAACCTGTGACTAAATTGAGGCTTGTGCCTCTGTTTACTGCCATGGCTGTTGCTGTACTGATCTTCAATTCTTGCCTCTTTAAGTGTTCTGATCTTTGTTTTCTGTTCCTGCTCTTAAGTTTTTTGAACTCTTTGCACCCTTTGGGATCACCAGCATTGACCAGGGGACTGAAAAGAAAACATTACTGTTCTGGAGAACATAGGCTGGATGACATGATGGCTCTTCCTTGTGCTGAAGTTCATGAGGAAATCCATAATGGATACTGCTGTGCAGTCCCAGCACAGGGATGTGTGGAGCCTAAGGGCTCAGGTACCTGGGATCCTGAGGGGTTTACATGTAAGTTCCCACAGCACAGGCTGAGTTTTGTTGTGCCTGAGCCATTGTGTCATGGAAAATAATTTTAATTTCTGGTTGCAGAGAGAGTTATTAGAGAAACCCCCAAACTTTTAAATGTTTGATATCTTTTTAGTACAGCTTTCTTTTGTGTGGCCCAGGGGACCCCAAAAATGCCTCTTAATTCTTAATTAGGCAATTCTTAAGAGGCAAAAATGCCTCTTAATTCTTAAAAGCCTCAGTGTCAGGAAGCCATGAGCTTAGAATGAAGAGTAATATAGCACAGGAGTTTAATATTTCTATAATTCTACTTTCACTTGCCATACTTCTGGTAGGGAAAGACTACTTTAAATTTTGATCCCAGAACTGCTATTTTGACTTGGGGAATAAATACAAGCATTTAAATGAAGTAAATAGAAAGCCTGAACTTTTGCTTTCAAGGAAATGTGAAATCATCCCACAAAGAACTAATATTTGTGAATTTGCTTAATATCAGGGTCAAGCACAGAAGTTTCCATAACTCTCCTGCAAGGGCAAATATTAATGATGATTTGTGAATTGTTGCTAGTATAACTTGTACACTGGAGTTTCAACTGATGGAACACAGTTTTGTTATGAAGTGTTTGTGATCTTACAGTCCCTGAAAAGTTACCACGTGTGATGGATGTAGAAATAATAGTCTGAAGAGCTGCAGTAAGCATAGGAAGAAGTTGAAATCACAGCTCTTGTGAGTGGTAATTAAAGATTTTTGAGTTCTTGGGCCAGAGGGCCAAGATCTTAGTACTTGTACCTGCTTCATCTTCTGTACAGATATTGTCATGTGGCTCCAGTTTTCTCTTGGCTGGGTCAAGAGAAGTTAGAGCTGATCTGGTTTCTGTGGGTCTGTCTCACTTCAGAGCCCAGCTTTTTTGCCTTTCTCTACATGTCGCTGAAATTTCAAAGAAATAGTGTTTGGATTTCAACCTCTTTTTCTCCTTGCTGAGGACCTTGCTGCTTATGAGGCTGCTGTTAGCACAGAGCAGCCTGCAGGAAACAAGCAATTCTAGCAATGAAAAGACTGTTTACGTATTACTGTGTTCCTTCCAATGTTTTCCTTTTAAATGACATAAAGCTCTGCTTCACAAGGTATGGCAGGCACACATCTCTTCTATCTACTTTAGCTTCCCAGTTCACTGCGTTTAAGAGCACAAACAATTCATCAGTCCTTTGAAGAGAGCTGAACACAATAGTCAGAAAACACAAATTTTCTCCTAAAAATGTGTTAATGTGTATCTAAATAGGGTGTCTGCACAATGCTTATTGCATCAGGGTCAGAAACATGATGTTTAGAGTTCCCATCTGGTAGGATTATTTCATACTGCTCTTGGTTTGGTCGACTTCTGGATCAATTTAGCTCAATGTTTATGTGTCAGGCATAGAATCATCAACTTTTGCAAAAAAGGACAAGTCTGTAGTGAGGGAATTTTGTAAACAAAAGTCTTTCTTTTTCTCTACGATATGTATAGCTCTTTAGAGAAATTGTATAAAGGTTTCACTCAGATGCCTGGAAATGCATTAGAAAGCTGAAATCTGGAAATGCATTAGTAAACTAGATCTAAATTATTTAGGGTTATGTTCTTTTTTTTGCTAATACCAGTGAAGCTGCTGGTACTTTCTGCATTGTGAGGTAATGCTCTGCTCAAGTGCAAGTCAGATTTGGACTCAAATAATTGAGTTTGAATAAAGGAAGATCTTTAATATCTCCTTTTTTTGGTCTCTTGCCCTGAGCAAGATGAGGAAAAAAAATTCAACAACTGACTTTCCCCCTAATTCAGATGCAAGAGGTTGTTTTTGTCATCTTTGTCTTTGGACTTCACTGCTTGATGCATAGGCTTTTCCATTTGACAGAATGCACTGGAAGCAAAACAAAGGTGGTTGTCAGCAGAATTCCAGATACTGAAAATTAGTGATTGTCAGTGGTGTTTGTGTAGTGGCTTCCAGTTCCATGTACTGCACAGTAGGACAATGCATGTGGCATCAATGCATTTCTTTTTTGAACTCTTTTTGACACTCTTGAGCTGTAATGTGCAGTTCAGATGAAAAGGCTGCTGTGTCTCAGGCCAGCCAAGGATGGTGAGGTCTCAATTCTCCCTTCTGAGAGCTCCAGGAAGTTTTTATTCTGCTTAATACAGTGCAGCAGCTTCAAAAGAAAACCAGCTAGTGACTGTGGTGGCAGCAGAATTAACACTTAATTAACAGGAAAAACTGCTTTCTGTTCATAAATAGCAGCCTTAAGAAAATGAAGTTTGTACTTCATGGTACCAGTTGCAGAGTTTTTGGAATTTGCATGAAGAACTATTCTGCTATAGTTGGTATGTAACAGCCTGTGCCTCTGTTTTTGTGTGCAGCTAATCAGGATTTTGAGTCTCCAAACTACTGCCCCCGGTTTTCTGTGAGGAGAAGAAAGTCAACTCCATAAGAATTTCTATACATTTTTTGCATTAAGTGATTTAGAGTATTCGCTTACAAATTAAATAGAGAATCCCATATTTGATGTGTTTCTGGTGAATTCCAGATAAATTAGACTCCAATGATTCAGTTTTTAATAAATAAAAAAGTTTGTTATTTACTTAGACACTTATAAAAGAAAAAAGGACATATTCAGAATATTAACACCTCATTTGCTGAACTCTGATAAGAAGCTTTTTTGCCTCACTGGCTTCTGGGACCTGATTTTGTGAGAACACAGAGTGCTGATTATGGGCTTTGGGCTTTCTAAAACTTTTTATCTCAGGAGCCAAGCCTCCTACAACTAGGGCTGGTGAAATATTGTCTTTTCATTTCATAAAAGTAAG
Organism: Anthoscopus minutus; assembly: GCA_013399455.1. Classification (NCBI taxonomy): domain Eukaryota; kingdom Metazoa; phylum Chordata; class Aves; order Passeriformes; family Paridae; genus Anthoscopus; species Anthoscopus minutus. The sequence goes on from VWYI01028366.1 coordinate 112,577, forward strand.
TGTCTACATTATGAAATAAGACAAGAATGAGCTTTAAATTAAGCTAAATTTGAAGAGAAAGATTCTTTAATCTTAAGAAAAATTCCAGTGGGATGCTCCAGAAAACAAACAAACAAACAGGTATTATCTGGCAATGTTCTGCATGTGTTGGTGTGGCTTTCAGACACTAGAAAATAATTATTAGGAATTTTCATTCCTAACATTTCTCTGGATGTTTATATTTTTGAAGGTCCTTTGCTGGTTATCATGAATTCTTAGACCTTTTTCAAAAAAAGAGGACTTTTTTTCCTTGACAGAATGTCATGAAGACATTGATTATAATTTAGAACTTTCTACAGGATTTTCTATACTGTAAATTGAAGAAAACAGATTAATTAATTGCTGCTACAAAATAATTCCTGTTCTAGGAAAACTGGTAGGGTGAGGGAGAAGATGCAAGGGAAGAATTACATGATAGGCTAAGGGAAGTGTGGGGCTAATAGAAGGTTAACAGTTTGATTTTAATTTCCTTTTCCAGTATATTCCTTCTGCCTTCCCCCTCAGCTGAAGCTGGCAGCTTTGCAGGAGAGTGATGCTCCCCACTGTGTGTGTCTGGCCCCTGGCTTGCAATGATATGCAGTCACATCCAGCTACAGGGATGTTAAGATGTTAATTTTTTTCTACATGTTAAAATAGGCCAGAAGTTTTAACCTGTATATCAAAATGTCTTTCGGTGTGTCCTCCTGGAGAGTGAGCAGAAACTTTAAAACATCAGGAATATTGTAGAAGTTTACACCACTTCGTGGGGTTCTAAAGGACCTCAGGGATTTATGTGCTTGTAATAAGCATTGTATGAATACATGCAAAAATGACAGATGAATTTTGGGTGAATTGTTCATTAGGGTATTCATGGAATACAAATGACTGCAAAATTTGCAGATATGAACTTTATCAAAATAGAGAACACTTATAAAAAGCAAATTTTTAAACTTTTATTCCCACACAAGTTATTTTTGATTCGTGCATATATTTTTCATTAATATAATCTTGATTTTTTTTCTAAGTATTTCCAACTGAAACAAATTAATTTAACTAAGTTATTAAATGCTAATAAAACTCCGTGGAATAGTCATATAGGATGATTCCGTCTGGAAAGAACCTCAGTCCCATCTCCAGCTGAAGGCAGGAGAACTCTGAGGTGAATATTTTACCACCAGTGTAGCTGTAGAAGCTCTCTTTGCTCTTGGTAATTAAGTCTCAATTCCAGCTGAGCTTTTGCTTTCCAAACACCATAACTTTTTGCCTGGACAATCTTATGGAATTATATTCATATACCTCAAGAGAAAAAAAGTATAAGGTTTCTTTTCAGAAGTGTAAGATGTTTGTAGAATTATTTGAGTAGTCTAGACACTGGATATGTTGGAAACATGTTATGAACACTGCAAAAACAGGATCCAATTTCTTCACCAGTTCTCTTTTTAGTCCTAATATTGGCTTTTTCTGTGTTTGATCCTGTGAGATTCTGTGCTTTCTGACCTAGTTTCAATAAAATAATATTTTAGGCATGTGAGCAGACCATAAAAATATAATAAGCTTTTCTTAATATTTTAATTTTATGCCTGCCTGGTTTCTGGATCATAAACTGTGCCTACAATTTTCATGATGATTTCCAAGTTTCATGTTTGCATGTGAGAGCTAGTCAATGTTTGGTTATGATGCAACTCCTGTTTTACTCTTGAGTACATCTGGTGATTTAGATGATGCAGCAAATTGCTTCAGGGCTGAAAATTGTTGAATCTGTGTCTCCTGGTCAGCAACTCATTGATTCTCCAAGATAAAACACTTGGGAAACACAAAGTACTTCACCTCAGCATCTTACTTTTGGGGCAGCAGTTCCTCACTAAAATCAGGATCTGACCCAGCATCGTGTTTCATTCTGGAGCACTTGCTCACTTGTGGTATGTCACAGAAATCACATAAAAAAATAGCACAGATCCTCTGGGTTATGTTTGAACTAGGCCTGCTTTCACTCATCTGGTTACTTTTTGGTGATTTTTTTTGTTGTTTTTATTTCTCTTTAGCTGCCAAGCCACTGCTGAACTTCATGGTTGTCAATTTTTTTATGTGTTGTCTCTAAAGTGTATAATTTCTCCAGCCTTCCTAGGATCTTCATGGAATGTTGTATACATGTGAACATCCAAATATCTAACAGCCCAGTTTTAACACATTTCTACAGAGCATTCAGTGGTGGTATCACCATAAGATTATTTCTTAGAAGTCTTCAATACAACAAATAGTGATAATTTTACTTATATTGCTAGCACTGGTGAATGCCCTCAAATTGTCTTTACCTTTGGCTTCTTTAAATAATTCTAAATGCATTTCAAGGGATTTAAGGGTTTTCAATCAGTTTGACTTTATGGTTGTGGTAGTTTTTACTTGTGTGTTACATGAGGAGTTTTCAGGTTGTCCTCCCACAGCTGTTTCCTACCTAGCTGAAGTGTCACAGGGACTGGTCACAGGCTGTGTGACAGGGGAAGCAATTGGCACTTCCTGTACCTCCAAATATCTGGAGAGGAATTGCCTGAGTCTCTGAACACTCAGCAGTGAGTGGAAAGCAGGTGTGTGACAAGGAGATGGAAACCTCACCTGGAAGTCAGATTTGCTCTTTTCAGTTCCATAGGCAGTCAGGTAACCATTTCTTCATCAGCAGCTAATGAACAGAATCCTGCCCAAATAGATTTAGCTCTGATACCAGGGGGAGATGAGAACAGACTGTTTCCTGACTTAATTTTGGGGTGTCTCTGATTTGCCTCCTCTTCTGGGTTCTGGGTGTGCCAGAAGTCCAAGTTGAGGAGCTGGCTCAGGAATGGGGTAAAGCACTTCTGTCAGCTCTACTCCAAAACCACTGCCTTAGATAACACAAGGGAGTTATCTGCCCAGTGTCTGAGCTTTCAGTGCTGCAGGTGCAACAAGAGGAGTGTTCCCAGTGGTCTGAAGGTTTCAGCCTTGCCTCTACATGCACACTCTCTAAATTTACTTTTATTTACACCTGTATATTTTCTTTTTTTTTCCAAAAAGCCTTTGTGTTCATACAGTTGTGTTTTTTCTGTTATGTTCGTTTGTGCTTGTGCAGTCAAAGAAGTCTCAGTTTGTCAGTGTGACGCTAGATGTAGCAAGGTGGCAGAAATCTGAGGATGCTAACAGATAAAGAAATATGTTTTATGCATGTGCCTTGGTGGTATAAGTCCTGGGAAATGATGATTATTTGTGACAGAGTAGGTTGAACAGCACCTCCCTTCCGCAGTACATTTTGCATTTGAAATGTTAATTGCAGGTTACTGGTTTACTGAAAATGTAAAGGGTATGTGCACCTTAAATGTAGGTCACTCTGCTACACGGAGAAACCTCTGCCCTTGCAGCTGCAGATATGCCAGGCACTCTCTGGGGGCAGCACAGGCAGGGTACACTTGACCTGATCTGCATCGTTCGCTGATCCAACATCTGCGTTATACCAGAGCTCCGGTGTTTCATTTTGTCACTTTGTCACTGCCAAAAGAGGGGAACAACTGAGTGTGCAATAAACCAGTGTCTGCATATGCCAGTGATTTTTTTACAATTACATCTGTTAGGTGGTGGTGGAGTTTTTTGTTTTTTTTTTTTTTTTTTAATGGTTATTCAGGAGTCACTCAGCAGCTAAAAGGAAAAACTTGTAAATATTTAATGTCTCTGAATGGCTTCAAGACTGAAATAATCATGTTTTTGTAGCTTTGGGTTAACATAATGGACTGTGAAAGGAGGCCAATGATTACATGACCATTTGAGAGTCAAAATCACACCTAAGTCAAGTATGTCAGCAAACAATGACTTGATAAAAGTCAGGATGATGAAAGTATAGCATAAATATCATCCATATATAGTAAAATATGGAGTACATTGAATTTGCCTTTGAGTCAATATTAATTCAGTAAGATGAGACTTTGCAGACTGGTGTTCTAGTCATAATTTTTCATCTAAAGCATGTGGAAAATTTGAGATAATTTCTTTACTCTTCCTGCTCTATACTGTAATTGGGTGTGCTGAGCAAAAGATCATAAATTGTCTTTTTGTCAGTCTTGAGCAACAGGTACATAATGGACTTTCTCACTCTGAAGCTAGAGCTTAGGAACAAAGGTGAATTTACAATTAAAAGAAAAATCAAACTAAAAGAACTCCACCAAACTTCTGTCAAAGCAATGTTTAAAATAATCCTCCATTAAATCCTACACTAGTGCCTTTTATTTATTTTTCAACAGACTTTCTTTTTTGCAGTTGTTTGTTTGGGTTTTTGGTTATTGTTGTAGAATACATTCTATATGTAGTAGATATTATATATATAATACATTGGGCTGCTTGTCCTGCAACCCTAACTAAACCCCACATTTCCTAAACTTTTTTGTTCACTATTTTTGTGGGGCCTAATTTTCCTCACCTTACTATTGGACTTCAGTGAACTTCCATCACCTTCAACACAAGGAAAATGAGCCTGTGACATGGAAATTTTGATGTCTGATTTTAATTTAGTTTTTGATTGATTCTCCTTGGGCAGTTCATGTTTTACATTGGCAGAGGATGGTGCAGTTAAGCAGAACCAAAATAAAAATTGTTCTGATATTTCAGTGGTTAACTTGCATCTGTAGTGGAAGTGACAGCAGAATATATTCATCAATCACCTCAGTTCCCCCAGACAATGAACGAGAACACTACAACTGAACAATTGCCTGCAGATAATAAAACCTATTTCCTTTCAAGCACTTAAATTTCCTTTTGATTAAATAATTCCATGTTTGAGTGCAGTTTGCAGGCAGGACATGCTTATGTAAACCTCACTGATTAGAGCAGCATCCTGAGGAATTTATCACTTCATGATTTTTAGCTTCAGTCTGTTGTGGCAAAGTAAAGCTTTCTAAGTAGTCTGCACATCTAATCCTCCCGACTCTTTCACACTGGCTTTAGCACCTCTCGCTTCAGCGCAGGGCTTCAAGTTTACAAGCTGCTAATTGCTGTGGTGTGCAGCTGCCTGGGTTAGATTATCAGCTGGGATTTACTGCTTGGGTCCCTAGAGCTGCAGCCTGTGCAGGGACCTGCAGCCAGACCTGTCAGCCAGGGGCCACCGAGCACACACGGGCTGAGCAGGGTCTGCACTGCCCTGGCGAGAGCAAGGGAGCCACGCACATCAGCCCTCAGGCAGATTGTCAAACCACACAGCAGCGCTCCTGACATGGGAATCTGCTGGGTTATGCAAATCGGGTATTTGAAATCTTGTACAGTCTTGGCAAAGGAACTCCAGATGCTGCTGCAAGCAAGGCAGCTGCGAGGGTACCACTGGCCACAGGGTGCCTTTATTTTAATTTGTGCTTCAATGTGTGCTCAGTACCCATGAACACTTTGATTTGCAGTGCCCAGTATTCCAAAGGAGCAGACTCACTGTCCTTAGTGGACATGAAATAGCAGAGTGGGTTCACATCACAATGGTGAGGTTTGATCCCAATGAGGCAGAAGCCTTTATTTTGGGGTTTGCAACCCTTTTTATAAAGTGTTCCCATACAGGTTAACATGATTGGCCAAAGAAACCACCTCTCTGGTGCCATTGGTGGAACAAGAGAAAATCACATTCAGAACATGTGTGGGACATTGTTTTGAGAACCAAAACCTATTTGCAAAAAACAGTCCTTGAAGGAGAATTTTCCCAAAAAACTTTCTCTTGGGAACAGATCAGCCACTGACAGGCTGAAAACTCTCTCAGGCTCAGAAAATCATGTCCACAAACTAACAACATCTGGCCACAGGGTGCCTTTACCAACACAAAAGGTGTATTTTAATTGTATTTCTGAAATGTTAGACAAGTATGCCAACAACACCACAGCTTTTAAAAATTAAGCAAGAGAAGCTATAATATTTCTGTTTTTTTGTTGTGTTTTCTTTTTCCTGGATGGTTTTAGTCTCTTTCAGGATATTTTGTGTTCATATTGCATATTTATGAATTGTAATATATAAAAACACATAAAGGTAGATTGCAACGTTTTTATTTGCTCGTTATTCACGCAGGACTCCCACAGAAATCTATGAGAACTGTGTTATTTCAAAGTAGATGGTATAGCTAAGGTTTATTTCTTTATCTCTTTTCACATTTCTTTCCAACACCATATACTGTAAATACACAGTGAAATCCAAGAATTACTTAACTAAATTCAAATTCTAACTTTTGGAAAAACTGAGAAAATGCACAATGCGAAGTACACAGGTAACCTGGGCTCCTCTGTGCAAAGCAGTGTCCCTGCTGAGCCCCTGCCCCTCCTGGGGTACAAAGCAGCACAGCCAGGCCACCAGTCCTGTCTTCCTCTTCCCAGGGCCCTTTGGGAAGGGGGAGTAGAAAGCACTGTGTCACTTCACAGAGCAAGGCCAAATAAGTTTTCCAAGCAAGCCACTTTTGTGTTTGCATCCCAGTCCAGTTGTGCAAGAACAAGCCTAAAAAGGTGGGAGAGTGTTCCTCTCCTCCTCTGTGGTACACAGAAAGAAGAGATGAGGGGATAAATTACTCTTTGGCTTCTGGTAGTGAGGAAAGCCTTCATCTGAATTCTCAGCATTTTCTCAGGCAACACCAGACCCAAGGACTTTAATCAACAAACTGCTGTCAGTGTGTGTATATATATAAACATACATATATATGTATTTATGTGCGTGTTGTCTTTTTCTGTTTGTAACCAAATACATTTATGTGTTTCTTTAGTTATGTCCAAAGATCTTGATTGGAAACAGAGCCATATTGCTTGAGAGTCTGACCTAAACTACAAAATCAGTCAAAAATTATGCCAGTCAGCTCCTGTGTCATAACAAGCTTGGGTTGAATTTATAGCATGAAAGTGTGTATTGATACTGTTAGGGGAGTGTCTGTATGGATTAATTTTTTGTGGGTCTTTTGCTCAGCAGAAACAGGTAATAAATTTTTCCAACTTTGTTTGGAGATACCCCTGCAGTGCAAATAACCTTTGGTGGAAAACTTCTGTTTTTACCCACATTAGCATATAAGAGGCAGTAACGAGACCTAGACATCTGCTTCTGAGCTAAGGAAATGCACCAGTAAATCTTGCTGCTTGGGAATTAATTAAAAGCTTAATTGATTATTTCTGCTTGGTGTAAGGAAGTATCCTTCAAATGTAAAGTTACTGATCCCATTTATGTAGATAGAATAAATGTATGTGCATACTTTTAGACAGTGTCCATGTGCTTTGCAATCTCACTGCCAAAGCAGTTTTGCAGTGTTTGAATGTGACCCTGCTGCCAGGGACATGGTGTGTAACACCTCACACGACATTGTTTCCGTGATGCTGCTTTTTAAACGACTTTGTAGGGCAGAGCCTGTGCTGTAGTGGAGATCACAGCTCTACACCATGTTAGTTTTCAGAAACCTCAGGGAAGTGAATTTTTGTTCCCAGGCACTTCTCCAGTTTCTTTTTTATGTTCAATTTTGGCATGAAACAAAGCTGTACAAGAATGCTGAAGCCTAACTTATCAACCTCTGTTCCTGGAGAAAGCTGTTCCCTGCCAGCTGAGCCCACGAGGGCTGCTCACAGCTGCTCTACCTACCCACCCTCCTTGTTTGCTACTATAGGTTTCCCTCACTCTTAAAGAAGCATTTTCCTCTTTATATACAAAGATAAATTATGGATCTTGCTGTTTCCTTTGGGGTAAATATATCCTCCTGCTTGTGTCTGTATGTGGCACAACAGTTTTCTGGGATGCATTCCGAGGCTGCGGAGTCAGGGTTATGGCTGCCATTGGTGTGCACAGTCTAAATTAAGCAAATCCTACTTGCTGCAAAACTATAAAGAAAATAAAAGGTTAATTTCACTTCTCATTTTTAAATTTAATTTTGGTATATGTTAAGGGTTAGTAGGAATAAGAGGTAACCTGTTAAATAGATGTATATTGAAAGGAATCACATTTCAGTACTTATTAACCAGATGTACTGCGGCATCATTCCAGGAATGACTTTATAACACCATGAAGTTGCAATTCCTGTATATGTTATGCATTTTATAATTTTTTTAGTCTGAAGTACAGAATGATGATGAAGTGTCTTGTGGAGGCTCTAGTGACAAAGCTTAATCAATGATAAGGAAGCAGAAACTGTTATACAGAGCAGTGCTGTACCTGCTGGGAACTGGTAGTGCCCATGTGCTTATTCTCCTCCTTTAATATTTGCTGATAATAGGGCCCTCTTTACAAATTCAATAGGACAATAAATTACCTGATGGAGGTGACTGATTCATTTTTCAAGAGCACAGAAGGTTAGTTTTTCATTAGTAAATAATAAAACAAAGTTTACTCGACAGGGACAGATGGGAAGCCATGCAAATAAGCTTATGCAGTCAATTATATTTTGGATTTGATGAGCATATGGACAAACAGAAAAGTCCATGCCAGACAAATGATGAGACCACACCAAGAAAAACATTTACAAAGAGTTCTAAGCAGAATTAAGACCATTAATAAACAAGATAGACAATATTAATGGCAACTCTAAAATGGCTGAAATACTTTTGTCTTTAGCAAGAAAAAATGTTATTTGGACATCAAAGACAAATGTTATTTGGGCACTTTGGGAATGTACTAAAACTGATGTACCAGATGAGCTTCTATGTATTGGGGTGTAAAACACAGAAGGTTGTTGGTGGCCAGAAATGGTCACAGATGTTGCCAAGGTCCTTTCCCCAAGGGTGTCCCACACAGAGTCTGCACCTTGCAGCAGTGGGTGAAGCAGCCATTTGGGCAAGGGTGAATTTAATATCTCCTCTGAATTCCAGAGAGACAAACCTGCCCAGTCAAATTCCAGCCACCTTTTGTGTGCTGGGGATACCACTGCTGGCTCTTTTGAGATTTATAGAGAAGTAATGGTGAGAAGCTGTAAGGAGGCGTTCAAAACAGTAATAAATGCAGTAATTTTCTGAGCAAAATATTTCCTAGCTAAATAACTTTTGTGTTATGTTTCTTTTTTAGTTTTAGTGTTAAATACTAGGATAAGGATTTGGGGTGGATGAAAAGTATTCATAAAGAGTTCTTGAGGTTTCTAACCTAACCTTCCTTTGTCTCATATTTCTCCCTGTAAATAATTGCAGAATTCAAATCAGCAAGTGAGGGGAAGCTAAAATGTGTATGTGAAAATGGAGACTAATGTTAACAGGATTTATGCTAACAAGATATATACCTACTTAAGATGTATTAGCCACCTGGTTTTTGTAATATCAGGTATGTTTTTATCTCATAACTTGAGAACTCATTTAATAATTTCATGTATTAAAATAGTGGTCTCTCTGAAGCCAGTATTTCATTAATTGCAGTTTGAAACAACTATACCTTCGGCTCACATTTTGCCTATTAAATAATACCAGGTGTGGTGATCACCTGCCAAAACCCCTGTTTTTATGGTTGCCACGATCCACTTTACAAGATTAATAAGTTTCCACTTTATCTGTAGCAGGAAATGCTCCATTCCTAGTCTCTGCCTTTTGCTAAATTTGCAAATTATTGCAAATAAAAATCCATTTTTGTAATCACAAACAGGAATTTATCATTTATGTGATGTATTTAGCTGCTGGAAGCTTTTGTTTAAAATAATCTCTTCACTATAACAGCCAAAAATGCTTTTTTCATCTCCATTAAACTTCTGGCTTAGTTAATTAACATATTGTTAATTGTTGTGTGATTTAGTTTAGTTCCACATGAGTGGCACTTGTGAAGCAGAAATTATTCTTTTTTATACTTATTGTTTGGATAGAAAATCATCTAAAATGATTAGAAAGGGACAGGAGAATAGAATACTTGTATTGTAGCTGAATGTTTAGTAGGAACAAAACATAAATACAAAATTATAATAAAAATTCAAGTGGAATTGCAAAAAAGAATCTGAAAAGTAAAGTTATAGGGCTTTATAATTTTTTTCTTTTTTTTGTAAGACTAGCATTTGATATTTAAAAATCAACATTTCTATTTCAATGAAGAGAGAATTTTTTTAACAGTAAAAGTTTCTATTTGAAGCTGCTCAGCTTTTGTTTTTTCCCACTGCAACGCTCTCTTAGCAGGGTTGGGTTCCTCACATATTGTACTCCATATCCCTCAAAACCTCTTTGAAGAAACAATGTTTTGTTTTGTAGTCTTTTAGCAAGATTTAGGAAGCATTGTCATGAATATGTAGTGCTCAAGAATCTACATGTTTCCTGTTAAACCTTTACAGTTTTGAATGTAAAATTTGTGGTTTTCCAAATTCTGATGAATTCTTCAGCAGTGTTTGTGCTGATCTTTCTATTTGCTCTTTGGCTTTACTGTGTCTGACAAAAATCTGCATTTTTAGGAAAGGTGCTTCTTGGCTGATACCAAGCCTGAGATAAGAGGAGCTTGGACACAGCTCTTTCATAATTTCTAGAAGAGCTTTCTGTTGTTTGCAGTTTTTTTTCCCTTAAGGAGAAGCGATTTTTTGGTATATTTTGTATATTTTTCCACACCTCTGGCATTCTATTAGTAGCACAAATTATAGATTATGCAGAGTAAATAGACACTTTTTCAAAAATTACAGGAGAATATACTTGTAAATATGAAAAATAAGTTTTGTATTTATTTTTTTAATCTGTTAAGCCCTTAGGCTCTATATTATTTTGATATGATTTCCTGGAGGCTGTTAGCTTAATTGTATCTTGGAAGTACACATCAAATTCATGCCTTAGCCTGTTAGTGATATTTGTATTGAGCAAAGTATATAGAGTATAGAGAGAGCAGATGAAAGAAAGTGTTTAGAATATTAAACCAAAAATAGAAATTTACTTAAGCCTTTTTCAAAACCAGATTTCAGAGAACATGAAGTAGAAAGACACTTTTTGCAAAAAAAATTATTTAAAGTTTGAGGCAATGGAGAAAAATCCCATTCAGGCAAATTAGATGAATGCATTTATGAAAAGTCAAAAATTCAGAGTCTATGGGAGTGTGGAATATTCTAGTATTAAGCCACAACTAGTAGTTGAAAGTCAAACATTTTCCTAGTCTTCCTTGCTAAGCCCTTCAGCAACTACTTCAGCAATTTTGCCTGCTTGTGAATGTCTCCCTCAATCTCTGATTTGAGAAAGGTCAGTCTAGAGTGTTAGAGCCAATTATGGTGTTTAAGTGAATATCTGTGGTGTGTTCTTTAAGGACTTGGTTGTTTTTTGGGTCTAAAGGAAATGACCTCAAAAAATTATTATGGCCAAGAATGGATTCTAAATGTGTATTAATGAAGATTAATAAAAACAACTGTGCTTTTAGAGGGTCTGAAAGGAAAGTATTTTGGTGGGTTTGATAGGAGCCATCAGATTGGGGCCCTGGGGGACTGCAGGTGGTGAGGCTGTCCCTTCGAGAGAAGCCAGAGAGGTTTCCCCTCCTAGGCTCACTCCTTCCTGCCCTCCCTTTTGGAGGCATCTCTACATAAGGAGAGCTCTGGACCAGATTTGGACACAAACCTCACCACAGGCACTGCTGAGTGGGTGCAGAGGGGAAGCTCAGTCCTGTTGTGCAGGCTGTGATGCTGGACTGAAGCTGGGCTCTGTCAGGGCATGGCTTTAGCTGCTGCGTTCTGGTTATGCAGTCTGCTCCTCCAAAGTGCTGGTATTTATTTGATCTAGAGGATTTGTAATCAATATGAGCCACTCAGAAAATGTGATCAATTTATCAAGAAACCTAGGATCTGCATTCACCCTTAGGGTGCTGACTTAGATTTTACCTGCAAGGGAAACTGTTTCACTCGGTATATGAAACATTTTCCTTTCAGCACATAAGCGCTCACATAAGAAGTCTGCTCAGGATAGCACTCTGCCCTTACATTTGCATCTTTCTTAAAAGTCAGTTCCTTGTGCAAACAAGTCCTTAGAACAACATCACTTACAAGTGAGGGGCATTCCTTTTTTCCCAGGCACCCAAAATCCTGTGATATACTGTTTAAAAGATTAATTGGATTCAAAGCTGCTTCAGCTGATTTTTAGCTCTGGCTCTACTTAATGCAGGAAGATCCTAGAAGTAGTTTGCTGAACACATACATATAAGACCATAAAGCATATCTAAACCAAGGGTACATGGGATAAATTAAGTAGAAGTTATATGTGAAAATAAAAAAAAAATGTGAGCGCTAGTAAAAAAAAGTGAAATCAGAATTGCTTTTCATGCTAGGAGAAAAATTGGGGAGTGATGGCTGAAGAATGAATTTTAGTATTATATGACTAAGGTTGAGTAGGTATATTTTGTCTTTTGAGTGCTAAGTCAGAGAAGAGAGGTCTGACTTAAATCTTCATGATTGTCAAAGTTTAAAAGTAAATTCATATTTCATGTAATTATTAGTATATTCAAAGATAACATATACATTTTTAAGTGCATGCATTAGATACACAGTTGCTACCATTTCTTTAACTCCAGAGCTTTAGCTCTGCAGGTAACAGTAAATGCCTTGGGCTGGGCAAGGTGCTTGTGTGCAGTATTTTGTACACAGAGATCTGGAAATCCTTGCTAATGATGTGGTGCTGGACATTGTGCTGGCATCTGTAAAAATATCTACTGCTTACTGCTCAGCTTTGCAAACCCTACGTGAATGTATCTTGGATGCAAAGCAAGACTAAGCCAGTGGCTTTACTGACCCTAATTTTAAAAGAATCAATATTTATATGTAATAAATAGGGTTTTAGGAAGGCTTGAGGGCTGGTAAGAAAAGAGACAAGAGTGAGAAAAGATACAGGAATAGTAGTAACTAATGTAGAGCAGTATGGGAGAAGAAGAATCCTGGGGATATAAGGTATTCTGAAGAGTCAGGAAACGCTAGAATTCTCATGTGAATGCAGAGACTTATGTACTGCTGAGGAGCCAGAGTGATGTAAGGCACAAATAAATTTAGCAAATGCAAGAATGTTTATTACCTTCACATGCAAATGAAACATCATTTATTTAACCAGTTTTTGATGCCTGTAGTAGTGTGTATACTGTGTTTTATATGGTTCCTGTGTGGCCATAAATAAATTTTATTTAGAGCATTGGAGGGAGCTGTTATTAACAGAGTTACTCACAGCCAACATCAATTATCTCTGGTACTCTACAAATACTTATTTATGGTTACAATAAAATATTCTTGGAAGTGCAGTTCTGTAAAGCTACCTAGAGTAGCTAGGATGAGGATTTCCTCTTCTAGAATAAAGCCATTGTTGTACATGGCAAAAATATGGAGAATCAGTGAGTTGCTCAATAACCCTCAAAGTGTTCACTCTTATGAGTTAATGTGTTCTGTCATTTGTCTTTCTTAGGGCATGGACCTCTCTCATGATTAAATCTCACAAGTAGAATACCTTTGTAAGGAGAAAAAGGCATAATAATTTGGAACGTGATACTATAGATTTTCTTTTAAAAAATTGAATAGCTAAGGTTCTTCAGCAAACTGATTATAGATATTTCTTCTAATTAGTCTATCTTTTCTCCACTTTTGTCAGAGAGGTAATTTAAGGTTCTGGAGCAGAGACTGTGTTTTTTAATATTTTGATATATGAATACCTAGCCTTTTACAGTTTCAAAGATCTAATGAGTTTCTTATTCTGTACTTTGAATATCCATTTAATATAAGGTTACATGTATGAAATGTTCTTTTTTTCTCTTATTCCACTAGAAAGGAGCTTTAAAGAAACCAAAAAAATCTCAGTTTTACAGCTTATTTGTCTGCATTGCTCTAAATAAGGGACCCCATGCACACTGACAAGTGTGTGTCTGTCATAGGGTGGAAAAGCCATTATGAATTTTCCTTCATATGACAATTCTGTGCCTTCTTTTATGACAAAATGATTGGAGGAGATTAGTGGCAGAACTTTCCTTCTCATCTGAAAGGAGGCTGATGTAGTCATTTGCACACAGAGAGAGTTATCAGCCTGTATTAGACAAGAAAATTTATGACCCAGAGCTGGTAATTTGTAAATCACCAGAGGCCCTGAATTAGCAAAGCCGTGTGAAGCCATGCAGGTTCATAGTTAGGGGTTTTTTTGTCCCTTTCAAAGTGGAAAGGAGTGTAGATATCATTGATGTCTAAGGAGCATGTGTTGAATTAGTAATTTTTTTGACTGCTAAAGAATTCCATTCTCATTGGATTTTCACAAAGTCCTAATTTGTGTCCTTACACTTTCTAGAAGTACTGTCAGTGACTGTCTGTTATATGTGAAACTGTGCAATTAATGGCAATGCCCTTCTAATGGGTTTATCCCAGGTTCTTGAAGGTCTGGTGAGTGGTGGAATATCATCCAATTCATGTTTGTTAAATCACAATTTCACTGCCAGTGAAACTGGAATCCTGCAGAACTTGAAATATATTTCTCTTCTGTACTATGTAATTTGAGAATGTGAAGCATCCGTCTAGCAGCAGCCCCTCAAAAAGGGGATCTCATCATAAGATATCATATCATAAGATATCATCAATCTTAAGTGCCAAATTTTAGTCTGCTCATAAGTGAAAAGCTATTAAAGAAGAATTTGAGGTCATCCAGATAATCATGTGGAGCTTGCATACTTCTTCCCCTAGGAGTCAAGGAAATTACTTTATTTTAGATTTTTTTCTTAATTTAAAACCTATTAGCAGGAAGAGCAAAATATGATGTTTTCATCACCCTCTGCTCTATTTTTAAAAGGTTGATCTCCACGCAGAAGAGCCTTTCCATGTTTCTGGAGTGCAGATGTAGAGTAAGAATAAAGTCCATGTGGAGATGAATGTACACTGCCACATAAAGCACAGCTGACTGGTCATGGTACAACAACCAAATTGCATTGAACTGTGCCATGTGTTTTGCAAAATATTCCCTTCCTTTGGCAAATATTTCTCTTTGTTATTGGTTAGACTGCCACAGATTTATCAAGGATATTTATGGATGAGCTGGGGGCTAAACTGCCTGAAATACAGTGAGTGTGAAATAGTGTGAAAGACAGGAATGCTTCTTAGCAGATATATTAATCAGAGGACCATAGAATAAGCTGAGTTGGAAGGGACCCATCAGGATCATGGGATTCAAGACCTGGCCCTGCACAGGACACACCAAGAGTCACACCCTGTGCCTGGGGACATTCTCCAGACACTTGAACTCTGGCAGGCTTGGGGCTGTGACCACTGCCCTGGAGCCTATTCAGTGCTGGCCGTGTTTACCAGGTATAAAGGGAAAGCTGCTGTTTCTCATACCTCAAATGCTCCAAAGTTCTGACATTTCTGGAAACCAAAGCAAGTTGAGGAGCTAATTTTTGCATATCTGTAACACTATTCCAGCTGCAGATTTTAGAGGGAATTTCACTGTTAAATGAGCTACTTAAATAAACAGATCATTCCAATAATGAACAGATAATTTCTAAGGACCCTTCACTGTACTAGAGTTAAAACCTCCCAAAGCAGAGTGAGTTTCTGCATAGTTCATTTGTTCTGCTGTGTTCAGTCCAAGAGAAAGAAGCCTTCCTTCTGATCACAGAGAAGCTAACACAGGTTCAAGGGGCTGCCCACAGCACAGCTTTCTGCTGCCTACCCTTCTAGCAGAGCATTCTTCACTTGCTTTTAGCCATAATTTTTAAAATTGACTGGGCTAGTAAGAAATACATTCATTTGTGATAATTTTTGAAGTGTGAATCCTCATTTTCTTGAAGAACAAAATAAAAAGTTGAAAAAGGCATGCAAACACCATAAAAATAGTTGAGAACTTACTATTTCAGAGTTTTTAGTTTGGGTTTGTTTTTTGTGATTTGAATTTTTGTGTGTTTGTTTTGACAGAGTTTTATTTATGCCTTTTGTTTTTATTTAATATAAAACATCAGTTCAGGGTTTTTTTCTGCATCAGATATTGTTCCTGCAACATGCTGCTTATTATAGTCAGAAGATTTAAGGACAATTCTGTTGCTATGTTGCCATCATTACATGGAACACATTGTCATGGCAGAGTACAACCTCTTCCACTGGATGAACCTGGAGATTTCAGCAAGTATAAAGGCTTGGATTTTAATTGGTTCATTTTTATGCATTATGCTATTTAAGACAGACACAAGGCAGGACATAATAAAAGTTCATATAGATCCTCAGGGAATTTGAAATTTAACCAAGGTGCACAAGTATTTTGGTCCTTATGGCTTGCATATTTGCTTTTGATAGCAGATTTTATTGGTATCTCATTAAATCCTTCATATGAATAGGAACATGTACAATTACAGGTCCTCCCAGCTGAGAAGAAAGCACTAAAACACAGATGATACTCAAACTTGGCTTGTGTTGAGCAAAATAGCAAATGAGGTACAGAAATACGCTGTAAGAGGGACAAAGTGGGAAATTTTCCCAGTAGAGACTGTGGCTGCTGAAGGGTTTTCTCCAGCCTGTGAGATCAGACAGCAGTTACTGGTTTTTGCCAGGAATCTCTCTCCCCTTCCCATCCCATACCACTTCATCCCTCCGGGGTGTGGGTCTGGCAGTGTGAGTCAGGGAATGAATTCCGGGGCCCCGAGGGCAGCACAGCTGCTCAGGCTCTACAGATGCAGCAAAATCCTGACAGGAAGGCAGGTTTTCCTTTATGCCATGGGTCTTTGTCTGTTTTCCAGTGGCACAAATCCAAGTCTCAGGCTGCTGCTGTAATTGTTGCCAGAGAGAGGTTTGGTTAGTTACCCACCAAAGGTGTAATTAGTCTTTAACCTGTTAGAGCTCATCTAGTTAGTGAAAATGATGGGAACAATTCCCTGTTCCTCACCATTTCAAATAATTCTGTGTGGAGTGCTGGCTGAAAATGGAAATTCTGTCTTTTTGAATTTAAATTATCTATTACTCACTAATTCCCTTGAGTTAGTAACTGTTGAGAACATATGTAGCATATTCTATATTCTTTACTTAATGGAAAATGAGATTTCTTGGACTAAACCATTCTAGAGGGAGAAGAGGAACATTTTTACTTGAATTTTATGTTTATATTCTTACCAAGTCAGAATGTTACCTACTAAGTGGTTTGAGTAATTTAGTTATTTAAGCATTTCATAGTCTTGACTGCTGTACCCAAAAGAAGATGATGGAAGCTGAGATTGTAATTTGTCTGTCAGAATGCATTTCCTTTGCAGAAGCCCTATAGCAGTGGTAATAATAGTGGTTTGCCTTGGGTATTTCAACAAGTGTGGCCAATTTAAGATGCCAAATCAGAATAGATTCCATAATTCTTATTGCATGTTAAGTAAGTCGATTAACCAATACTTTTGGTCTTTTTATTCGAAGAATTCTCTGTGTGGAGAACTGAGGTTAGGGTAGGTTTGTCTGTTTTTTATAACAAGTACAGAAAATCTGTCAGTTTTACCAGGAGTTTGAGGGTCATTGTAACAATTATTGAATGAGCTTTATTTGCAATAGGAATGGATGGAAATCCCTTCCATCAGTGGAATTCTGGTAAAATACTTAAGTGTGAGTTATTATGTGTGTTATGATACTACATTTCATTGAGAAGGATCTGTGAAACAGGTTAAGAAAAGATTGGCTGGACTCCTACTGTGCAGTATTGCTTATTGGTGATGATGTGAGCTGTGCAGAGAGCAGGATGGAGCTGAGGGGTGTTGGGATTGCTCTGTTCTTTGAATCATCTCCATAGCACTGTGAGAGCCAATCCCCTCACAGGCTGCTTCTCATGCTTAGAGCATGGAGAGGAATCCTCATGGTCTGCGTGTATATTCTGCCCTAGTCATTGCTTAACACTTATCTTTTCATCCCCATTTCATACCAGGCAGGGAGACTTTAAATACTGCTACATTTTGGATTTTAAAGTTTGAATAATTGTTCATTTCATTTGTATGTTTTTTACTTCAAGCGAACTTCAGCTAAGATTTTGAGTAGTCAGTGCTTCTAGAATTCATGTGTGAGTGTGATGCAATTTAATCTCAGTAAATTTCTTTTCTTGGATAGAACTTGCTAAAATTGTACTGTAGTTCCATATCAAATTGAGATTTAAGAACAGAAATGAAGTTTTGTGTTATAATAGGCTTAGAAGCCTACAAAATTTTTTCATCAACTGTAATGTCAGGTGATAAATACTGTTACAGTGTACTATACAGTTATATATGCTGTTGCAGAAATACTGTTGTAGAAATAACTAAAAGATATTAGAAGATGACAGTTGCATGTGTTTTTTTTTAAACATAGATGAAGAATGCTTTGTTCAGAAATAATATTAGAACAAAACAATCCTGAAATCAAAGATGAAAAGACACCTCCTGCCTCACTGATGGGGTGAAACATTTCAGTCCTGCAGCTCAGGAAATTGCTCTTTCCTCTGCACAAAAAGACTGAGGATCCAATACTGTTCTCGTACCTCCATTCTACCCATCACAATTAAGGAAAGCAATTTGTATCTATAAAAAGTCCCATTGAATCAAACAGCATTCATCTCAGTACATAATAGTCTCCTCAGAATCAATAGGACTGTGGCTGTAACCTCTGTGTCCAAGGGGAATTGTGTGTACTGGTGCCTTCCCTGTCTTGGGAGGTCTCTGGACCCTTTTGCTGAAGCCTTTAATATAGAAGGAGCTTATTGAAAGCCTTGTTTGCTCTATGCTGAATTGCTTTGATTTTCCTTCTCTTCAGAAGTATTGTGAGACAGTGTGTACCACTGTCCTTGGGGTGCCTATTAATATCTGTTATAGTAGATATACTGGTTCATTTCTTGATCATGTCAGTGTAAAGGTTTGCATCCTCCAAGAAAAATAATTACTGTACATTTTCTTTAATGTTTTTCTCTTAGGAAAAAAGAAACCCTCAGTAAGTGGCATGTGTTGATGTAATTATTCAGAAATGTAGTTTAAATCTGACTCTTCTATTTTCTGTATCTTTCCCAGTCTGATTAACATACACAATGAAAGAATTTATCTGTGTGGTGGAAAGAACAAAGTGCAGCTGTGTGCTACCTAATCTAATGAAAGACATCTTGCTCTCTATGAAGGTTGGTATGAATTTTCCATCCTGCCTTGTTATCCTTGAGAGAATCCTCTCTGACTGATTATGACAGTTGAAAATGTAGCAGCAGAAATTCTGAAGGGAAAAAAACCCAAGTCATTAGAAATCCAATTTTTTTGTGCATATAAAATTTTATATTACTGTATAATTGCAGTGAACTATAAGCTTACTGGAGTAAACATAACAATAACTTGTTTTCTCAAAATCCTGCAGTGACTTACAATTTAAGGAATCATTCATAAAGCAGGAACCAGTGATTATCGAGCTGATGCTGGCAATGTATTAATTAATGCAATCAAGCAGCAATAATGACACTTGAGGGCATCATGCAAATCTTATATTTGAGTTATGCTTATAGTCAAATTAGAAATTACTCAAGGGACTTCATATTATTAACTTAGTCCTTTTCAGACTTTTAGCAGAAACCCTGCTTTTCTTTCCTTTTCTGTGGATAGTAAGTATGGGTTTTTTTAAGCTCTCACTGACTACATCTTTCACTATAGAATCATAGTCTTTGTTATAGAAATGTTGTAAGCCATTTTGTCAATTACCTGAGAGTCAGCAATTGGTATATTCCTAAGGATAAAAGGAATATTTTTTTTGAGAAGGCTTGATTTCAGTCTTGTGAATAGGAATTGTCTGTGATGTCTCCCTCCCTCATAAACAGTTTAACTGCATCAGCCATTGTGGTGATCAGGATCCTTTCACTTCAAAGTGTTTAAACCATCTCATGAAATATACCCCAAGAATAGAACTAATGAACAGCCAGTCTTTCATTTTTCTGATTTTTTTACTTCAGTTTTCCTTTCAAGTTTTGAAATCTTTGGGGTTAATTAGCTGGCTCTGGGGATGGTGTCTCTCCTTTGCTGTCAACTTGGACAAGCACTGGAAGATAATTTAGAAATTGAAAGCTGGTTTATGACTGAAAATATAAGTGCCACCCAATAAGAAAATTTGCTGCCTGTGACCTCTACCTTTTAAGAGTTTTTCATCCATGTAATGCCAGGTGGATCACATCAGTGTTCATCAGCTTTTTGGAAAAAACCACAACCCTTCTACATTTGAAAACTGTTTTTTTTAAACATCTGCCTAAGTGAAAGATCTTTTATGGTCTTCAGAGAACATGAAACAACTGGGAAGGAGAGAAGGAATAAAGACAAGCACAGGATGCTCAAGAGAGGAAGGAAGGAAGAACAGAATATCAGTTCTAGAAGTGGCCTTTCTACCAGGCTCGCTGAATTATGGTGCAAGTGATGGTTGAAACTATTGAAAGTCCTATTGAAATGACATCAAAAAAGTAGAATCTGGCTGTTCTGTGTATAGCCCCTATGCATTAGAAAAACTTCCTTTCCCTTTTTTTTCTTGATACTTTTTGCTTACCAGAAATTTTAGAATTTTTGTTAGAGGCAAATATTGGTTGTGGGAAAGTTGGTTTTTCCCCCTTTTTTTCCTTATTTTTTATTTCTTATTTTTTTTAAATGTTTTAGGTTTTTTTTATTTGCCACACACAAAGATTAAAAGAAAGAGGTGAAGCAAGATATAGTTAAAGCACCATGTTAACATGCTTAGCTTTGGTGTCTGAATGAAGAGCCCAGGCTCTCTCAACTACAGCCATATGATTGCAGTCTGTAAAATCATTAGCAACATGCAAAGTGTGGAGGGGGACTGCTGCTGTTTTTTCCAGCAATAGTGACTGGAATAGTGACAGGGCATTGAATGAAGCCAGGATGGGTGGGGATCAAAACAAACAAGATGAGCAGGATTCAGGGGTAGTAGGCCTGTGATCTCCTTGACAAGGAACACTGTGGGTGCCAAAAGTTCAAGTTGGTCCTGGGGCAAATTCATTTGAAGTTTTTGCATGAAAGACTGTTTTACTAGTAAAATGAAACTGTGATCTCTCTTAAAAGAAACTCTACATGATCCTCTCTATTTTTCCAGTCACCATGAAAGAAAAAATTACTTTGTGTTTTAGAAATTCCAACTCAGAATGCTCAGAAAGATGGTGAGGTATGAGTAGCTTTGCAAACAGACTTTGTCTTTTGAAGTTTGATTGAATTTTGGAAGAAGATTCCCATATATTGATAACAAATGAGATTGTAAGAATCTAAATGAATGCAGAATAATAATGACTGGGGCAATAGCATATATAGGCTTTGCTAGTTTCCCATTCACACTGCACAGGCAATTCTTTCACTAGACTTTAAAAGAAACACTCTTCAAATAAGCATCTCCTTTTCTGTAAGGCCTATTATTTTCTCCAAGCTACGAGCATATTTCTTTCATGTACACATTAGAATCAAACTAAATGTAGAAAGCAAGCAGTGATTTATGTCTTTCCATTGAGTTTTTAGTGTGGAAAAGCTCTCCACAGATAAGCCACATTTGCTCCTTAACTAGTGCTAAAGTGTATCTTTACATGCTCCTTTACATCTTACTACATGCTCCATTTGCCTATTGCAAATTTTAGTTTAATTTGGCATACAAAACTAACTTATCACTCCAGCTTCTTTAAACTTTCCAAAAATCCCTCATAAAGCAAGTAAATGGAGTTTTGCATACAATGTGTAGTGAATATGGGCTATTTTCCTCTTCATTTGCTTTTTTCTTTTTTCTTCAGTGAATATAATGTGTTGGCTGATTCAGGTTGGGGTGGTTTTCTTTGTATAGAGATATGATTATCCTTTTAAAGTGAATGTATTTTGAAGTGAAACATATAATCAAATAGTTTTACAGGTGAAAAGTCATCAATGGATTTCTAAATTCTCCAGCTTTGTCATGTGTAGAGCTATTAGATCAGAAAAGTGCTAAGTTCTCCATAAAAAATAGAGGAATATGACAATTGTTGGACATGCATCACTACAAATGTAATGTTTTTCTAGCCTTCAAAATACCTGAAGTTTTTCATTTAAGCCAATCTGTTCCATTGTAACATTCCTTTCTTTTTTTTCTTGTCTCTCCATTTGACTTACTGGGGGGAAAAAAGGAAGGAAGAAATAATCTCATGGGCTTGGTTTTATGGGAATAAAGATAATTTGTGGTGTTTCCATTGCTTTTATGATGTGATAACATATATGCAGATGTGTGTTTCTCATAAGCCTCAATTCTCTATTATTCAGAGTTGTTTTGGTTAGTCCCTGAGATCAAATTCCATTTTACATTTGTGTCCATAGACTCTGTGACCTAAAGTGAGATCACCTGCTGGCTGACATCTTTAGCCTGTTTTAGAAATAGAGTATTCCTGTCAACACTGCTCTTAGGTGCATGTGTGAGACTCACATACATGCAAACTTCCTGAGCCTGCCTTCCCAAGTTATATTTGCCTGAGCAAACCTCACTGGGGAATGATCTGGGCTGTAAGCACCAGTCTGTGCATGAAGAAAACTCTGTTTTATAATAGCTATAACTATATATAATTGGTGAATGCTGGCAGGGGTACTAAACAATTTCATCAGATGTTTTATTGAAATGTAACTTCTTAGTAAAGCTTTGTTTTGAGCCCACTCTGGAGTTAGTCAGTTGGATTTCCTTCAGAAAAACAATTTGAATGTCCCTAATTACAATTCACTACCTTTTCTTTTCACAATGGAATACAGCTTGAGTGTGACGGCTCTCTGACTCAAAACCACTGAAACTTTCTGCCTAGATCACACATTTAAAGTGAACAATGTTAGCCAAAACTACAGTTTTGATAAAGCAGTCTTGCTTAAATAATATATCACGGTGGTCAAAAGCCATCCTTGTTAAAGCACACAGTATTGAAAAGAAACTTTATCTCATAAAGGTCACTAATGGAAATTTGTCAATGGCTAAAGGGTAAAACTATTTTTAAAAGCATTTTAGAATACAATTGGGATCAAAAGAAACCTTTACTGGATTCTTTTCTTGATACAGACAGTGAAATCCTGAATAGTGATGCAAAAGAAGCAAGAAATGTCAACAGCAGTTTGAGTCCTGTATTTGGAATTAAGCAAGAACATGCATGCAGGAGGCATTTTGACAGAATTGATTATTTACCAGTTAGGTCCCTCCCCAGAAGAAGCACGTAGTGCTTACGGAATCTAAGATTTTTTTTTTAAACCATCAATTCATCAGAAAATTTAGCAGAGACCTAAAAAACATGTTCAACAGTGATTTTCATCACTGATGTAAAAAAATGGGCAAATCTGGTTTTTGAAGAACAGGATTCTAAGCTGGTTACCTACAGGTCACACTGAGGCATAATAAATACAATAGTTAAATAGAGACTGTAACCACACAATTTAAGAATAAAAATGGGAGATGTCAATTAGCATGTCTTCAGGACAAGTATTTTTTGTAAACAAATCCATTATCTATTTCTCAGAAATACAGGTTTGATGGACAAAACCAGCTGTGTTGAATAGTAAATTTCAACATAATTTAAAAATCACATAACTTACTAATGTGATCCTTGCTGGCTAATTTCATTTTGTAGATTTAACAGGGATAATTAATACCTTCTTTACCTCAGACTTCAACAGAAAAGCCAGTTATCCTCAGGGCAACCAGCCCCCTGAGATGGGAGAGAGGGATGAACCTCAGAATGGACCCCCTGCCACCCAGGAGGGAGTAGGTGAGGACCTGCTGAGCCACTTAGACCCTCCCAAGTCTCTGGGACTGGACAGAGCCCACCCAAGGGCAGTGTAGGAGCTGGAAGAGCTTGTCCAGCTGCTCTCCATCATTTGTCAGCAGTCCTGGCCAACCCAGCAGGTCCCAGTATGACCAGTGGGATGCCTCTGCAGGAGAGTCAGGAGAGCCCAGGGAGCTACAGGCTGTCAGCCTGATCTGCTGCTGGGGAAGGCCAGGGAGAACATCATCCTGGGGAAGGTCAGGGGGAACATCATCCTGGGGAAGGTCAGGGAGAACATCATCCTGGGGAAGGTCAGGGGGAACATCATCCTGGGGAAGGTCAGGGGGAACATCATCCTGGGGAAGGTCAGGGGGAACATCATCCTGGGGAAGGCCAGGGCTAACATCATCCTGGGGAAGGCCAGGGCTAACATCATCCTGGGGAAGGTCAGGGAGAACATCATCCTGGGGCCATCCTGTGCACATACAGGACAACCAGGGCACAGCCACAGGCACAGAGAAGGCAGGTCCTGCTTGAGCAGCCTCATCTCCTTCTGTCAGGGTGAGCTGCCTTGTGGATGAGGAGGTGGCTGTGGATGTGTGAGCTGCAGGAAAGCCTCTGTCACTGTTTCCCACGGCGTCTCCGGGAGAAGCCGCTGCTCGTGGCTGGCACAGGCGCTCTCTTTGCTGGGTGAAAACGGGCGGGAGGGCCGGCCCCGGAGGGGTGGGGAATGGAATCAGATCCAGCCGGCACCTGGGCACTGCTGGGGCTCCCCAGAGCCCGGTACTGGGGCCAGCCCTGCTTTATGTCTTCACTGATGGTCCGGACAAGGGGATCAAGGGCGCTCAGCGAGTTGGCAGACAGCGCCAAGCTGGGTGGGAATGTGGATCTGCTGCAGGGCAGGAAGGCTCTGCAGAGGGATCGGGGCAGGCTGGATTGCTGGGCTGATGCCAAGGATGTGAGGTTCAACAAGGTGAAGTGCCAGGTGCTGCACCTGGGTCACAACAACACTCTCCAGTGCTGCAATGTGGAGTTGTTAAAAATAGTGGGGTGCTGCTGTTCCTGTAGGTTAAAATCAGTCAGGGTGGCTTTGTGACAACATCATTCCCTAAACATGCTGGGGTCCAGTGCTTTCACCTCGTTTCAAAACCCCGCAGTTCTTAGCCCTATTAGGTCTCTGTATGCTGTGGTGTGATTTGTGTGTAAATACCAGGTGACAAACCTTTGTAACACTTTGGGTTTGTCCATCTACATGCACAGATGTTCCATGTGCTGAGGTCAAACATATATTTATGGAGGAGAAACTGGCAAAAGAAAGTGAGCCCCTAAAATATCTCTTAATACTCTTAAAGAATTCCAGACTTGGGAACAGCACTGCCCCAAAAGAGAGCACAATTTACAACACCTGGAGTTAATTATAAATTTAAATTTCACATTACACTCCAAGTATTTCTTTTCCTTCTCACAGAAATCTTCCTTTTTCTGGCAGCATTAATAATATACCTGTTTCATTAAATTGCTCAGGCACATGACTACTAGGAACCCTCAGTGGAGAAGAAGCTGAAGTTCCCTGAGTGCTGCAGTATACTTGACATAGTAGTAATATCTGCTGAGTTATGGTCTATATAATTTTTGAATCGTGTTCCACAGCACTCAGCAATATCTGTCATATGCTTTGTATCTATGTCACGGTTATTGCTGAGTTCAAAGGAGTAATACTTATGTTTCTTTGAGAAATGCAGGTGAAAAGCTCCAAAAGATTTGCACTGTAGCAAAGTTTCATTTTCTACTGATGAGTCATTATTTTTTATGAAACTTTAATGAACAACAGCAAGCACATATAAATCATAACTGAGTTCACAAAGAAAGGTAGTATTGTAATGTTGTCTCCTGTGCTTATCTAAAATGTTGCTGACTTCCAAGGACAGAATGTCTCTTTATTAATTGAACTTTGCAATAATTATAACTGTATGTTAATGTCAATAAAACTGCTTGTGAACACAATGATTTTAAACTAGCAAGCTTTGAGTTACAGATATGCATAGTATTCAGTTAATTTCAAAGAGCAGAAATCAAAGATTTTCAAATAATCAGAAATTGGATGTGGAAAAACATATTTCAGCCACTCTTTCTCTGAACAGAATTTCTTCAACTTTTGTATCTTTATTAGCTGGAAATTTCTGTTACCTGAGGAATTTTTATCTTAGGCAGCCTTTATCTTTACTGTTGTGTGCCAGCCTTCCCATGTTTTTGAATGAACAGCATTTTTTGTCTGGGAGGTGGAAAACCACAGAGAACATTAATATTTTGCCCTTATCCACCACCTCTGCATTCCTCCCAGTAGTGAAAGGTTCCAAATTTCTCTGCTATGCTACTATACCTGTCTGCCAGTCTTTACAGCAAAGGACAAAATGGAAATGAGAGTCTACAGCACATTTTAAATTCAGTAGAGATAATTTTCCTTCATCATATGTATAATATCTGATAGATTTCTTTGGACCTATATTTACATCTTTATAGCTAGTGCTCTTTTAAAGCTCCCAGGCAAAGTTGGAATTTTCCAGAGGTTGGAGGTGAAATACTGTCTTAAGCATTCAGAGTACTTCATGTATACAACATTCTTTGCTGAAGGAGAGGAGATTCAGAGAAAGATGCGGGGTCTAATTCTTCCTGCTGTCAGAGCACCTCTGAAGGGAACAGCAATCCTCAGCTAATAGCACTTCTGCCTTGGCAGTGAATTTACTTGGGTTGTGCCATCCTGCTCGAGCACACTGCACATTGTAGTTGTAGGTGCAGTGCAACATAGAGCTGAGACAGATTTCAAAATAGCAGAGAGACTTTAGTTAGAGCAGCATGAAGCTTGAGGTGTAGGCTGCATTTGTTCCTAAAGCTTTAACAGGGTTTCCAAGGTCAGTGGAGCTGCTCTGAGAGAGCACTAGCAGAGCTGGGAGTGCCATTGTTCTGGCTGAGCTAATGAAGTATTCCTGATGCTTCAAGCAAGATGTCCAAGAGCCCAAGCACCATATACTTCTAGAATATGAGCACGGGCAGAAATGAAAAGGTAATTTCTCATCACTGTTGTGTTCAGCCCTCTCCAGCTCCAGACAGTTGTGATGAAGTGTTTGAGCTTTCAGAATCAAGTGCACTTGATTCTGTGGTCCTGGACCCCTCTACCTGGAGAAGGGATATAGGATGATGGGTCTTCATTTGCTTCTGCTGTCTCTTTGCCACAGGAGCTTCCCTCTCCCAGAAGAACTGTCAGCACCTCGATCTAGTGTAGTCTGTGGGTTCTGTCACTCTGCACTGCTGATCCACCTGGTGCTGTCTTTACAGCGTGAGTCATTGCATTTCTGCAATGCCTCTGTCTCAGTTTAAGAAGGTTTCAGAGCTGGTGCAGCTCCCAAGCTAAGAGTGCTTGTCTGTCAGTGGTACAACTGGACAGGAACAGCTGTGCTCAGATATCCCAAATTCCTTACCTCTTACACATGCTTTACCTTTTCTGCAAGCCTAAGGTGATACAAGCATATTAATTCTAAGGTACTCACAAAGATTTCATGCCTTTTTTACTAGGAATAACAAAAGAAAACTGTGAATGTAATGCTCTCTCACTGTCTGTTCATACTTTGTGTAACATATTGTGCTTATCAGCTCTCGTTGGGCTTGTGACAAAAACCTGATTAGTGCAATGGTGCTGCATTGAAGGAGTTGTGAGTTATTTGGGCTGGGGGAAGCAAATGCTTCTTGTGTGAGTACTGAGATTAGGAAGACTGTACCACAGTGACAAATAGGAAACTAGGCCGTGGGATCTTGGGCAAGACCCCTTTGACCATGCATCCCTTTCCATACTGAAACAGAGTNATGGGATCTTGGGCAAGACCCCTTTGACCAGTCTAACAGTTTAGTCCCTTTTGGTACTTGTGCAAGCATGCATCCCTTTCCATACTGAAACAGAGTTACAGATCTGATATAACTTTGATACTTCTGCGTGTCTCAGTGAATATTTGAAGTACCCTATGAAGATGGAATGCCCAAAGTGTTAAGTGGGAGCTCCAAAACAAATGAAAATGACTGGGGACATGCCTCAGGCTCCCAGGCCTTGTTTTTAAATGAAAATATAGAATGAGGCTCCCAGATATCCTTTTCTTTCATGTTCCATGCTTAGGGCCATAGCAACTAAAAAGCCTTGCTGCACTGAGACTTGAGATAAGCTGAGGGAATATTAAATAAGCCAGTATGAAGAGATCACTGGGAGTAGGTAGGAGTTTGAAAGCTCCAGTTTATAAAAGTAACTAGGAAATTGTGCTGGTAGCTAAAAGATCAAACATTCAACTTATCAAAGGTTACGTTTGAAGTTTTGGGAAACCAAATAAAGAAATTCCTTGTTCTATTTCAGTGACTTCTGTGGCATATTTGCTTTGGCCATTGTACTTTCCTTAATAACATCTGATTTCTGTGGGGCTAATTTTAGCAGTGCTGCATCATACAAGATGCTTCCAGAGTAAATGTTCTGCAAAGAGTGTGTTAAATTGATTTCTTGTCCCTAATTGAGGTTGATTAAATGTAAATTTCAGGTCCTTGATCTAGTAGTTGTTGGCTTTCTGCCTTGGCTCTGGCTAGTGTATTTCTTCTAAAATACACTTGAGCTAAAACCACTCGTCTTTCTTAGTCCTCCATATTCATGTTGAGAAAAAAATATTTTTCTTGCTGGAGCAAGGCAGTGACTTTATTGAATATTTTATCATTTGGTATATGACACCTAAGAGCTCTGTGCCTCAAACCTGCTTTAACATTGTGTTCCTGATCTAGAACACAGGCTTCAAATGAGTTTAGAAGGTAAGAACTGTAGCAGGATTAATGAAAATTAATTATGTATGCTTCCTTATTTTGTCAAGTTTGATTGAATATTTTTTTTCCATATTGGAGAAGCATTAAAAACATGTCTATAGAGAATTAGACCTTTATGTGGTTTCTTGTGAACGTCACATTTGTTTGAGAAAGAAAAGATGATTTTCTTTGAAGTAGAACCAAAACCACTCAAAATTGGGGTTATTTCTACTAAGCAAAATGCCAAATATTTCTCTGTCTGTTTATAGGTCAAGTCTCAAGGAGGCACAGAATCCAGGGAACTTTCCCCTGGCCCAACCCTTAATTTATCCAGTAGTTTAATTCTGCTTGTCTGTCTACACTGTGAATAGTCTGATTTCTGTGGGATTATGTATTCCACATAAAGTTAAATCATGAGTGAGTTTTGCAGGATTGAGACCTTCAGAGGCAACTGACAGATTTAAAATGCATTATTCCAAAATGCAGCCGAGAGTTTTCCATGTTATGCTAAATGGGCTTTATTGCACTGAACTAATCTCCTAGTTATAACTAATCTCTTGAAGCCTGGATCTCTTCATCCTCGTTTCAGTAAGTGCAAAGTTATTGCCTGAATCAAGTCAGGGAGTTTGGCTTTTTCATTCCTTCATCCTTAATTATTACATAACTTTTAATACAGGGTTTACAGAAGAGAGAGGTAGGTCCAGCGTATAAATTGGATTACTCCTTCTGGAACCTGTGGAGTTATGGCTGTTTAGAGTGACTAAGAATCTGGCCCATAAACTTCCCTGAAAGGCTTTATCTAATCTGGCAGTGTAATTAGACTGAAAGAGTTATTTTCAAGAGCTGTTAGTACCTGAAAATGATTACTCACTGGGGCATTGTTAGTATAATAGCAAAGTCACTTTTCAAGGATGCTGAAAATCCAAACACTCTGTGCTGTTTGCATTCCTCAGTAGGGCAGTTAATATACTGCCTCCTGTGTGACCTGTGTAGTAAAACTGCTGTATTAACTATAACAGCACTGGTACATATTTCCCTCATCAAAACCTCAAACTGGTGTCTCTGGCAATAGATAATGCTACTTCTAGCAAGACACACTCGTGCTTTTGGCAGAGAGAGCAGCTTTTCAATGTGCAGCAAGGACTCGCTTTGTGAAAACACATAAACAACAAAACAATTTATATTTGTAGATAAGAAGCAGCATCATTTATACTGACTAAGCTGGAGAAAACTGAGTGTATAGATTTTAATGCACTTTATCAGCAGTACATTAAGGAGCAGACCCAAAGCCTCATGGAAATGGGAAGAGGCTACCTGGCTTCAGTGGGGTCTTGGCTGATCCTGTTATCTTTAAAGTGTGCATGCTCTTGGGGGGGAAAAAGGGACTACCATGGAGTCATGATGGGGAAAAATCATGACTGTGATGGATGAAATACCTGCAGCCATGTGGTTTGCTGTCTTATGTGGCAGAAGTGAGGAGATCAAGAAGAGGGGGCAACTCCTTGCTGTGCTGTGAGCATCATCTTTTCCTGCCTTGGCAGTGTGGTCAGTCTGCCAGGCACTGGTGGGTTTGGCTTGCCCTGCCCAGCAGCAGAGCCAGCACTGAGAGCTGGGTAGCTGTCTCTGCTGCCTCCAAACTCCTGGGGTAAGGGCAAAGGCGGTACCTGAACTTCAGAAGTCTCTCTGGGCCTTTCACAGGCCTTAGAAGATGTGTGAGAACAAAATCCTCTCAAAGGTGTTCTCAAAGCCTGCTGTTGCTGCGGGCTTGCCTGGTAGGCTTTGCATGTTTCCTTGGCAAGAAATCAGGTATTAATAGCATCCTTGGTGGTCTAGCTACTTTCTTCCTAGAAATCCCACTAAGACTTCATTATCTGTTGGTAAAGATAAGAAATTGTTTTCTCATGATAGGCCATGTCAGTCCCCACCACAAGACAGATGGAATCACCATCAGCTGTTGTGTATCTGTGCTTATCAGATCTGGGCAGAGAGCAGGGGATGCTGCAGCCTGGGGCAGCCCTGTACACTCTGCTCCCACCCCTGCACATCCCCCTGAGCCCAGCTCCCAGGCAGGCAGCAGAGATCCCCGTGGCAGAGCAGCAGAACATTGCAGCAGCCAGCTCTGCAGAGGTCTGCACACACAGACTGGTGGTGCAACAGCCCTCCTTGTACAGGCACTGAAAGCTTTGTGTCTGGGCTTAAAATAGGAGCTCAAGCATGAAGACATCTGTTTTACATCAGTAGTGCATATGAATGCAAACACTGGCCTTTAAATTTTTACTAATGTGCTCCCCATTGCAGAATTCCCTGGCTTGATGTACCATGAGGGCGATACATCTGATGCCAGCAGCACACCATGTTTCAAAGCAAATTGTAATATGCTGCTAGTCTGAAGCTTGAAATGTGCTTTGTTAAAAACCAGCTTTTATCTGAGAGAAAAGGTTTTCTCTCTAACATCAGAGACTATTTACATTGCAGAAAAAGAATTCTGCCTCTGAAAGTTATCTGGTCAAATTAATACTGGCAGTGTCTAGGAAGCTGTATCAGGAAATGTTGGGTTATTTCATGTTTCTCTATGCTAAGCTTTAATAGCCTTTTGTCCCATTTTATGTATTTATGCTTTTGGAGCATTTAATACTTGACCACTGAGGGCTAATCTGGTGCATCATGTATAAAATGAAAGTATTTTCTTGTTATCCATTTTTGTCCCAATTTTAGTTCTAAAATAGCTGTTGAACTGGTAAAATGATGGCTTGTTAATACTTCTGTATTTTCTAAGCACAATTTTGGTTTCCCTATTTAGAAGGTACCCTAATCTCTTATTGTAACTGATTGTAATATTTCTAATCATAGATAAAATGACCCAGGAATCACAAAGAAACTCTCTTTAAGCACAGAAAAGATATAGTACTGAGATGAGTGATAGCAACAAATTTATTTTATGGAGCAAAATATTCAAAAAGAAGTTTCTGGTAAAGCATCAGTTGCTAAAAATTTGTACTGAGCTAAAAAAACCCCCAAAAACTCCACTTTTGTGAAGTCTACAGAGAAGCACTTTAAAACATGTATTAATCTAGCACTGCCTGCCTTAAAAGCTAAAACTGGAGGGAAAAAATTGAAGATATCAGGATGTCAGAGTGGTGAAAAGATGTGGCGAGAAGGTGAAGTGTTTCCTTCATTGTTGGATTACAATAGAGAAACTTAGCAATCATTTGACTGACTGGATGATATTATCATTAGATATAATGATTGTACATTCAGTAGATACATAAATGGTTACTAATGCCAAAAAGACATGATTTTCTCTGCTTTGAAATCCAGAGGAACTTTATGCTACATATTTATTTAGGAGAACTGTAATCCTATCAAAGGAAGAGACCTCTGACATTATTAATACCACTAATTAATTCTTCCTGTCAGGAGGGTTCTCAAACCTAATTTAGAAGGACCTCTGCGATTTGCCAGCACTGTGCCTGCTGTGTAGCTCTTTCAGAGTGGGCACTCACTAATGGCAGAGATACCTTGAACTCCTTTAGCAAGGCTGCAGGTGCAAAGCAGTCTGAGGCTTCATTTTCCTTTTTTCCACTTAACCTGTGCAAATTAAAAACAGATATTTTGGTATCAAATATTTTAAAAGCACAGTTTTGATGACTTTTGTATATGTTAATGACAAAATGAAGGGAGGAGACAGATTTTGGAACTTTTAATAAAACTTCCTAGGAAACATCTGTATGCTTCATAAGTTAGTCTTTATTTCAGCACTTTTTGTTTGCATTACTTTCCTCAGCCAACACTGGAGGAGGGTATTCTCATGGTGAAGTAAAATAAATGGGCTGCTGTGGACTGAGAAAAAGCCTATTACACATCCTGTGTGAGTGACCCTTTAGGAGATCTGTGATGTTGCAGAGAGTTCCCAGATCTCGAGTCCTCAGGCATCTGCTCCAGATCCTGGTAAAGAGCTGAGGCCACCATCCCTCTCTGAGCACAGAGCATGTCTGCTGCCTTCCTTTGTCTTCCCGGGTTGCTGTAGTTACAGGTAATTGGCTGTGTGTGAGGGGCCTCCTGTGTCATCTCAGTAGCTGCTCTCCTTTCCCTTTTATTCTGTAGCACAGCGATACTTTCCACAAACATCAACAGCCTGATATTGCTTTCCAAAGTCACAGCAGTCTGACAGGCTAAAAGTGCCTGCCTGGCAGTTTCCTGGTTTGGAACAGACTCCTGACTGCTTTTTAACTGCACCATGGGGAAGAGCTTGCAGCTTGACACAACCATCATACTGTAATAATCTATTCTATTAAATCATTGTTTACTGCTTCCATTACCTTCCATTTTATTTTTTCTAAGAGAGGCAACAAAAATAAATGCTTTTTCTTTCTTTTGTCCCCAGGGGAAAAATAAAAAACAGTTATATGATGGGAAGAGGGATTTTTGGGCTTTTGGAAGACTTAACAAGAGCGGTTATGTACTCCTGACCCTCTAGTGAGGAACTGCAGAAAGAAAAATTCAAGATTTTCTGTGCAGTGGGTGTTTGTATGATTAACAGTATCCAGCTTCATAAGCTGTAACGGAAACTTCTTTTGGTAGGTCTTTCATCTCTATAAACAGCTTACTGCAGCCATCACAGTTAATTTGATTAGTGGCACTCAGACACCAACCCAGTGAAATAGCAGCTAAAAAGAACTTTTGCAACCAGCAACTATACTGGGAATTCTAATCTTTGCCAGAGCTGCACAGGAGGACAGCTACTTCTCACACATTTCTGAATGTTTTAAAACTGTTTTGAACACTTATGTACTTCAGGGAATGACACAGAAATGGTGAGAAATTATCACCTGACAAAGCTTTCTTGAATTAGGTCACTGCGGGCTGTTTTATTTAACAGTTGTTCCTTTTCCTTTGTGCTTAAAATCAAGTTTTCCAGCTCCACTCTTGCGTAAGACAAGGCAGTGTTTTTGCTCTGTGAACACTAGTCCATGATTGTGGTATCAGAAGAGGAAGGACAGTACCTTTCTCAAATATCCTAGGAAATAAGGAAAGGATTCCTGTTATATAAGAGTTGGATTCTGTACATGTCCCAGGACTGTGCTCTGCTGCTCCCTTAAATTGCCTTCCCAAGACTATCAAAGTCCATTGTAGTTCACATGGCTCTGTTTCCTATTCCTCAAGTTGGGTATCTGGTGTATTTTCTTATGTAATTGAGGAAATACACAAATTGTTTGGGTTCTGCAAATTTTTAGATGGAAAATATAAAAGAAAAACAATTGTGGCAGAACAAGAAGGGAGAGAAGCTGCAGGCTCATTCAAGGAGGCTTCTGGTGTAAAAAGATTGGAGTAATGTGTTTCCAGGTTTGACATGCAGGTGGAAAAGGCAAATCCTGTACCTGAGAAAGGATTCAATTCCCCTCTCTCCTCTGTTGGGGAAGTACCGATCACAGGTTCCTTACAAAGGCCACACCTGATCATATCTTGGTGCTGTAAAACCAGAGCAGAATTAGCTCTTATCTCAGCATCTCTCCTTGCATAAAATGATAGTGTATGCTTTTGTTACTCACTGGTTTGGTGTGGCTGCCAAAATGATTAATAGTGAAATAGTTAAAGTGAATGTATTTAAGCACTGCCACTTAGCTTTACAGTTAGCACCTGCTGAGATAAATTCAAGCTCCTAGCATCAGTTGCTTTTTAAATAAAAGTAAATAGAAGTTTAACTTTTGTAAGTCTTTGACTTGGCAAATTTTAGGATAGACAAAACTAAGCAGCAGTTTATGTGACAGGTAATGTCTTCGCTATAGGATTTGAATTTCAGATGCTACCATGGCTCTTGGCTCACACAGGTTTAATAAGAAGTAATATGTCTTCCAGAAACCATGTGTATCTGAGAATAGATACAAACAACGCCATTATGGATGGCACTGCTTCTGACCAGTAATTTTAATCTGCAGGACTTTTCTTTTTTCTTCTTAAGTGTATTTATTTTACCTGAATAGTTAGATCTGCCTTGATTGCAGACCTATCAGTACTTGTCTCACTTTCATATGAAGAAAAATGTACTGTTCTACTTTGCATGTAACATTAATCAAGCAATTGAACACACCTCACAATTATAGCAAATATTGTTGTGATACTATGAAAATGTATGGTTGTGTAAAAGAGTTGTTTGACTCTTGCTTTTACTTTTGCTAGTGCTATAGAGTAAGCCATGACTGCCAGGAAAAGAAAGAATATAGTGCATGCCAGCTGTTTTTCCCTACCAAAAATTATTTGGATGAAGGTGTTTTATCTAAATATATTCAGGGTGCATATGAAATATATTTTGGATACATTCACCTATTTATTTTAGATGAAGAGCAGCTTTGAAAATTCCAGCTGTTTCGCACGCAATGTGCCAGCAGCAGTCAGATGACAGGATGTCTGCAAAACTGAACAGAGCTTCTTTAAACAAACTATTCAAACTGCCAGATCAGGTATGTCTTATCATCTGTCTCATAACCCATCAACCATCCCACCCCTCCCTGGGAAAACATGGGAAAGCAGGAGTGTCTGGGAGGATGATGAATAGAGATCTGATAAAGGTGGAACAAGGCTTTCATAACTGGCCATGCCTCTGGAGGAGCACCCTGCTCTGTTGAAGTCTATGTGGATTTACACTGGTAAATTTTACTGCAGGGAAACAAGCTGTTCAGTGCTAGAAGCAATTTGCAGGGAAACAAAGGCTGTTGTATTCTATTGGCCACTAATGGCTACTGTATATTTTTTGGTTTCTGCTGCGCAGCTCAGTTTCAGGGGCCTGAACAAATGACAGGAAAGTAATGTAAAAGTGCATGGCTGGAAGAACTGCTTAATAAGATACAGAGCCTCTTATCTCTAAGTAGTCTGTGTGGGTTTAATAGGGTCCAAATGTTGTGACAAACATTTATGCAGACAGCAGAGCAGTGTCCTGATTTTTTTTAAAGGGCTGCATACTCCAGGCCTGCTGACGTCAATGCAAGTGTGAATGTCTCAGCTTCTTATAAATGTCTTGGTCTGCACAGAAAAAAACTAATTTAGTTCACAGTTTTTAACTCTGAGCCATACAGAGCTCTCATGTAGCTCAGAACAACAATATACATTTTAGCTCTAAATTCACAAGGATCCTCTTAATACCCAAAGCATTCTTTTGTTTGAACATTTGTCTTTTTCTAAGCCACTTCACACTTTTGGCACAGATAGTTGGTTCTGCTTTTGGGAGAAGGAGAAAATAGGCATTTAAAGGTGTTGTGCCACCTATGCCACTTGTTGCATGTGTTTTATAGTGATATCACTAGATGCCAAAGTGTTGAAATTCCAAAAGGGAAGTGTCAATGACTGCCAAGAGGTATCACGTTGCATTTGGTATGTGTTTGTAGGGCATTTATCTCCTGTTGGAAATCCAACAGCTAGGTTCTTTGGTGCTTGTCATCTGCTGAGTACAGAAGTGGTTGTGGTAAGGAAGGGAAAGACCACAACTTTTTATTCTTGCAGCCAGTGACTACCTTGGAGGAGAAGTTAAATTTTAGAAGCCTGGCTTGCCTTACAGATGTCAGGGATCACTGAGGGCTATTTTAAATCAAAATATACAGCATGGCCAATGTCTGCACTTCACTTACCAGAAGGAGGGAGGTCATCTTTCCAGATGGAAAGTGGGTGCTGACTAATCATAAAAAAATTAAAGACTAAAAGGAAATTAAATGTTTACCTTGAACAGTGTTAACAAGCTTAACAAAACACTGCTGCTACTGAGGAGAGCTTCCATCAGACACCAGTTTTTCACAGTTTCAAAAGTTCTTTTATTAGAATGCTGAAAAATGGCTGTATTGAAAAACATATCTCTACTTACCTAATGTATTCATCTATCATAATTATGTATAGTTGTGAAATTCAGGTTCAGCAGGTTCAGCATACAGTAGATTCCTGCTTGCAAGTAAATTGTGCTTGTTTGAAAGGATAGAAGTAGCGAGAAAGAAGAACATATTTGAAAAGGAAGGTATTTCAAATAACTTTTCTGGGAGACTTTGAAGAGTTTAATGTTTATTCTGTAAATGCTGCAGAGGACACTGATCCACTTTAAGCTGCCTAGAAAGCACATTTTTTTCAGAAAGCTTTTCACACTTTAAAACTAAGTTTTAATATGGCAGAAGCCAGCAGATTCCAGCAGCACATCTAAGAAAACAATTTTTTCTCATCACAGAGAACCTGAAGCTAATCTAAGGAGTATAAAATGACACTTTTTCCTTCACAATTATACAGTGTAAGAAACTGTTGTGCCAAGCAGGCAAAAAGATCTGACGCCAACCTCTTGATCTCCATCTTGCAAACCAACAATGGTACCCATTCATTACTTCACCCAATATCCATTTCTATTCTGTTTCATGGGAACTATTCTCTGGTTGCTGTGTATTTCAACAAAAATTATTTTTAAACCCTCCGATTCCACACTTTGCTACTTTTTATTTGAGCAAAAAGCTCTTCAAAGTTTTGCACTTCTTTATATCTATGTATTGTCCATACCTAAACACACACAACAAATAGTATCTGTGTCCTGTGCTGCACTTGTTCTCTGCTGGCTTACTTCCCACTCATGAATGATGAGAATTCTGTGCATGGGAGTGGCAAAGATATGAGATCTCTCCTTCTGCAGAGCTCTTTCCATTTTGGACAGAGTTTAGAAATTGCTGGAAATTTGAAGGGCTGGAATTTTTTGAGTGGAAAATTGTGCTTGCCTTCCTCTCTGTCTTTCCAATATCTGTTTTTAATTCTTTCTATGTCTTCTAGAATGTGTCTCTGTTCTATTTGGTTCTGTAGCTCCTAAATCATTGCACTTATCCATATCCACAGTCATGTATCACTGAGGTGTCTGATTTGCAGTGGAAAAGCAAAGGCTGTGGGGGCTGTTTGTTTAGGAGTAAGCTGTTCCCATACTCTTACTGGTTCAGTTTTGGAATGTGGAAATCTAAGTCTAATAAGTGTAAAGAACCTCCACACAAGGAGAAAGTTTAGTAGCATGAGGCTAGGGAAGTGCATGTCATCATGTACTGGCCCACAGCATTTGTTCAATGAGAAAGGAAAGCATTTAATTTTGGATCTCAGAAGGGCCCCACAGAGCACTCTGTAGAACACAATCATTCAGCAGTCAGGCTGCCCAGCCCTTGCTCCTGCAGCAGCCTGCTACATGGGGCAGTGCAGTAATGAGCAGCTGCAGAAGTGCAGAAGACTTCTGCAACTTCTACAAACTCAACCTTGCTCATAAGTTGTGTGGCAAACCCAGGAGTGCCCTACTTATTTTACCTTCTCAGTAGCAATATTTAAGGAAGAGTCAAGCTGAAAAAAACCTATAATGCAGTGC
Organism: Anthoscopus minutus; assembly: GCA_013399455.1. NCBI lineage: Eukaryota > Metazoa > Chordata > Aves > Passeriformes > Paridae > Anthoscopus > Anthoscopus minutus. The sequence continues at coordinate 150,347 of VWYI01028366.1, forward strand.
TACATGGCTTTTAGTGAAAGCTGAAACAATATCCACCTGTTGTAGAGCATACCTGAGCATTCTGAGTTATTATTTTAGCCCCATTTAAGGGTATAATGCCATGATTGAGGGAGTGTATAATTCTGCATACATCAGTACTGAAATCTGGTTAGTAACAGGTTAGTTCTTGTTCACAGCAGATGTGCTATATTATAACAGGGAGGTGTGGGAGGGGAAGTTGCAGTTAAATAAGCACTTTCCTGTGCTTGCAATTGTTCTTTTTTTACCTCTTCATTCTTCCAGGTGTGTTGGTCAATCTGTATTATAGCCATGCAGGGGTGCAGCATAACCAATGCATTTCTGAGAGACTTTGATTTTGAGAAAGTTAGGGGTATAGAGCAGTAGATGGCATTTAGTGAGAGCTGTTCTCTGCTCTGGGTGAAAGGCCTTTCTGTGTCAGAGACTATTGGGCCATGCTGAAATCGCTGTGAGGTGGCCTACATGTAGGTGCATTGCACAAACCTGAGCTCTGTGCCTTCCTGCTTCCTAGTTTGTTCCACTAAACCCTAGAATCAGGTAGGAATTAGAGTATTTGAAGCAATATTTTATGCACAGCCTGGATTTCCCATCAAAGTCAATGGATTACTTCCTACAGCTGCAGCTGGCTGGGAGAGCTGCTGTCACCAACTCATTTCCTCTGTAATGACCCTTTTCTCTCTGAAGTTGTGCTTGGTTTTATACCCGGATTTCACAGTAATTTTTATTGTTAATTTTGTGTACAGTGAACAGAGAAGTTTTTGTTTACATAGCATGAGACTTAGCAGCCACTGTGGTGTTTATCAACCATGACACTCATTTCACATCTCATCTGTTATATGAGTGAAATGTGAAAATAATCATATTTTTCTAGCATATCAGGGATGAAATTACTTACAACCAACAGGAATGGCTTGGGTTATTTTTAGTCTTCTGTGTTAGTGTAATTTACCAGCCAAAGTCTGGAGCCACTTTCCTCTTCTCACATAGAAGTTTATAGAAGTAGTAGGTGCCAAAACTACAGAACTGCTACAGCTCACAAACTCATTGCTGAGTTTTAGGATATAAGTCTTAATGGCAGGGTTGGTTTTTGGCAATTATTTTACTGCAGTACCTCCAGGCAGATTCAGAATTTTCTGACTGCTGGCCTTTCAGGTAATCACAATTGGCCAAATTCTTTTGCTCAAGGACATTGTGCAAAATTTTGGGTGGACATCAATATCAGTGCTTGTCGTACTTTGTAGTCATAATGAATAACAGAACAGAGATTGGAAGCTGATTTCTTGTGGTGAAAATATTTGATTTGAAGGAAATAATGGGCTTTTTTTTTCTCTAGAGAAGGCAAATATTTACAAGGGAGGGAAAAGACAAGCTTGTGCTGTCCCCTATAGAGTGTAGCATCAAATTACAATCAACAGCTTTTTAAAGAATCAGAAGAGAAAATAATTCATAGCACAAAAACTTATAATAAAGTCACTACCCTGTCAGAGCAAAATAGAAGATAAGAAGCGTGAGGTATGGCAAAGAGAAATTGCAAAAAAAATTATTTGAGTTGTGCTTTGTAATGGAACAAAGGCCTAGGGCCCAAGGGATTTTGTCTTTGGTTGGATTTTTTGATGGGGAGGGGGGTGGGGTTTGTATCTTATTTGAGAGCAAAATATGTTTTAATTCCGATACAGCTTCCATTGTGAACACATTCGTTATAACTTGATTATAACTCTGAAACTGATTAATTCCTTAAGGCAATGCTTTGATGAAGCTTAGAATGCAGTTTGGAGAATCTGTAAGAAATTTCATGTGTTACTTTATAGGCTTCAGATTACATATATAGTGCCAGAGTCATAATGAACATTAGGAGAACAATTTTGTTGCATACCTAAATACAGTTAAACCAGAGAGCCCTGGGCTTGCCTTTATGACTTGTTATATCTATTATACATCAAAGGGACATGACAGTTGTGCTCTGAACCAAGAAGATTCACAATTACAGGAAAAAAAAATAACACATTAGCACATACACAGCAAAAGCACAGTGCAACTCATTAGAAATTAATTAAGCATCTCACTGCAAGATCCTTATAAAGAAAAAACTCCCACTGGTCCAAATTCACTGCTAGGCTAGCAGGATCTATCTAGCTTCCTGAAAATTTATTTTGTCTCAAGAATTTTCATCTCAAATGTTGTAAAACAGTTGGAATTTTTCAGAGCAAGGATTGTGGAATAATGTACAAAACTTGAGTAGGACACATTTCATCTCAGGTAATCCCCAGTGCTTTTTCTTTATAGGTTGAAGAAGTGATAAACAGATTTTTCCTTAAATATGGTAAAGTAGAATGCAAAAGTCATTATGCTAATAAGGACTTGGATTAATCCAGATCTCTGTTGTCATTTAAAGACAATTTAGGCCATTATCCTGAACTGATTCGAAAAAGAGAGATTCTCTTTTCAGATTAAGGTGACCCATCCAGTCACTTGCAAGGAACACCAGCCAATGAATCAAGGTCTAAATTCTGTTCCTCCTGCAATGAAGTGCACAACAATCAAATTGTACTGATGAAAATACATAGGCAAGATGACTCCTGTCTATATCACATTTGTCCTTCTAAAATATCTGTATTAAGATGTGAAGATAGCTGTAATCTCCATGCAATTCTAAGACTCCCAGAGTTTGTTTTCAGGGTTAATAGCAACTTATTAAATGAAAGTCTGGCCTGAAGCACAGTCTAGAAAAGAAATAGGAAAAGCAGTGAGGGAGCTTTATGGGACACGTGATTTACAAATTGTTTCAAACTTAGTGCAGATGCTTGAAGATGTTTGAGACAGTTTCTGTGGTTATCTTTGCTACATTTTTGTACAGAATTACTCTTTGTTAAAGGGAAGTGATTGAGTAGTGTGGTTAAGTATGATGAGAGAAACACCACCAGGAGTTTATTTGCAGTTATATCTGAAATCCTGGATCCTCCTTGTGCACAGACAGTACTTTCTTCTTTCTGGCTACTGTGTTCAACTTAAGCTCAAAAGAAACACTTAATTGTGGTTTTTCTTCCTACCTTTCTGTGAAGATAAGGAGCTGTTTCAAGAAGGAAATCCTCATAGTTTGACTCACTGATAAAACAATTTGTTTAAGATTTATAGGCATCTGATCAAAGCAATGAATGTGTCTGAAATCCTAGGCAAATGTCCCTATGGATTTTGATCATTCAGTCAGCAGAGCTGACTTTTATTCCCATACTGAGCACTTAGGTGCTCGTACTTGTTAAATGAGATTCAGACCTGCTGCACCTGTGCTGCAGGACATGCGTGGTCACATGGCACAGGGACTCTTGAAGTCCCAGCTCACTTCATGGGACTCCCCCATTTGCCAAGAGTCTGACTGATATTATTAGAAAACATAGTTCTAATACACAATTGTTTTTGCCATTTCAGAGGGTTATTTTCAGTGATGGGATATTATATGCTTAGGGGAAAACAGAAAAAAAATTGTTCTGTGATTGTTGTTTATCCACAGTTCTGTGTAGTCAGAAAAAAAAGCCCTAATAAAAGAATATTATTCCATTAATTTAAAGTTAGTTTTATTTTTATGAGGTTGCTGGAGAGAGAAAAATTCATATATGCTCCACCTTTCTCTAGATGTCTTACACAGAACAGTATAAACAATTTTACATCTTAATTACTGCATTTGGCTAACTGATATCCAGAGACCTAAACAGGTCGTGAAGCCAGGTACCACAGTGGATAAATTGTATTTCCAGTTATGTCATTGAAAGTCCTGTAGAAATCAGTGCAGTTAAAGATGGGCAGCATGGGTGTGAGTGATGGCAGGAAATGGCCTATAAACTGTGGACTGAAAAAAGGAATAATCTGAGCATCTCTAATTACTGGGGCTGTTGAAAGCAGAGATGGAGCTTAGCTGTTGCCGTGTGGTATAAAAAAATACTCTAAAAGGGTTTTTAAATGACCTCTCAGCAAGAAAAACAAAGGAGGAAAGCAAATTTTTCCCCTTGAAGGGAATTAAGATCAAACTGTAGTTTGCATTTGCAGAGAAATGGATGTTTTAGGCCCAAGCAAACAGGTAATTAAATAGATGTTAGCCAGAATATTGTCAAATACTTAACACTAAGAATAAGGACCTGTCAGGAGACAACTGGCCTACTCCAGAGCTATAATAATGCCTTTGGGAGCAGAGAGCATCATCTTCCATGCCTGTGAGGAACTGTAGATTCCAAAGCCAAGCGGAGGAAACCAACCAGAATACAGCCAGGGTGAGAGGACTTCTTTTCTCAGTTTTATTGTGAGATAAAGTATAGACCTGTCTTAGTGTTTTCAAAATGAACCTTATCAGATTAGTATCCTGAAGAATTATTCACTAAGAGTTTCACAATCCACAGGGTCTTTTCCAGATGCTTTTTTTTTTTTAATATCAATAAGGTATTTCTATTTCATTGAATACATTTATCTTTTAAGTTAGAAACGGAAGTACATACAAAATAGGAAATAAATGGATCTTAGAGTTTGAAAATTCAATGTTTTGACATGGTCACATGCAATATTCAGAGAAACACTGCAAAGAGTGCAGCTCAAGCATCTTCTAAAGTGAGTCACATCTTGAATTTCCTATTTAATTTCCATTAAATAGGTAGGAACTTTCTTTCTTGAGTTCTAATAATGCATAATAGATTGAAAAACTAAATATAACACAATCATTGCAGATTTCTGTGTATTATTTCCCCTCTTAAAACTGAATAGTAACTTCAGATTGGTACAGCAAGAGACTGTTATGAGGACTGGTAAGAAAGAAAGAAAGAGGAAATTTAATCAGATTTAGGATACTAAGTTCTGGATTTAAAATCACTGCTGTAAAGGGAATGCAGAGAAAAATCTATTTTGATCTTATTATGCTTTAACAAGACTTTGCATCATTGAAATACAAGATGGACTAATTGCATTAAAGCAATTGCATTTGGGTTTTTTAGTTTGTGGTAAAACTAATTATAAAATAGCTTTTAATGAAATATTCTGTGGCAAAGCCAATGCATTTTATATTGCTGTTACAACATGAATAATCTCTCGTGATGTAGTTTCAAATTCTTAATCACATTCTTCATTTAAACTCTAGGAAAGGAACGAATATCTTATATATTACATTCTTTTGACCAGGTTGTTGTTGTGAATAGCCCAGCAATGTGATGAAATACTTTCTTTAATGTGACCTAGATAATTATATAGAAGCTGTTTCTCAATAGTGGTGCCAGTTTTACTGTGATGTTTCTAGCTATCTATATGCCAGTGACATGGTCCAAGTCTGAGATCATTCCTAACACTCCATTGAGACTTATCCTTAATTTTGTTCATCCCTATTGAATCTGAAAATTGACTTACATATTTAAGGAAAGTCACCAGTTCTCAGGATAAACCACAGTGTAAAAGATTCTTAAAAATAATCTCAGACTTTCTGCTGAGAAATCAGGAGGGAGAAAAGAGCTAAAACATATTGCCAATTTCAGCCTTAATTTCTTAGCCTAAGACTTAGAAAGGTGTGTTGATTTGTTGTAACTCCATAGACTTTACTGGGAGCTGTATACAAAAAAATCTGTCACCAACCTCTATAGATTGGTCAGAGGATTAATGAAAAAAAAGGAAAAGAAATATATATTTGTGCTGTTTGGAATATTTTCTCTCTTAATCTTGGCTGAGTGTATCAGAGTATCCAGCCAGACACTTTGTAGAGCATCTAATAGCCAGAAAACTTTAGGCAACCACTCTTTGAAAACATTTGGTGATTCTTTGGGGTTTTTTCTTGTCTTAAATTAGGTTTATGAAGTAATTTGAGTATTTTCTGTGGTTGCTTCTCTGCAACTCCAAAGATACTCCATGTCCTGGAGGACTTGCACAGCAGATTGTTTGGGCCAGATTGTTATGTGATGTCATGCCATGGCCAACCCTGATGATAACTCCACTTGGCAACCAGTCACACTAATTCCAGGGCAATGGAACTGCCAGTGAGACACATTTTTGAATCTAAAGGAGCACTGTTCTGTAACTGAGCTATTTTGCTCAAGCATCTTGTTTTGACTGATAATTCTTGAAGTCTGTGTCTTGAAAACAATGTACAGATGTCTCTTGCTTTGGATCACTTGTATTTGCCAGCCCTGGCTCATATCTTTGTAGTGACATATACAAAAGTGGTGTTTCTTGCATCACTGTGACATTTTATTACATATCAGCTCCAAGGAGAATACCTCCAAGGAGATTTTGTCTGTACATGGCAAATGGAAGGAGGACAGCTGTGTGCAGGGATGGTCCACCAGGGAGCCATGTTCTGCAAGCCCGCCTGCCTCACCTTCCACAGGCTCCAAACACAGCAGCGTGAGCCAAACTCATCCTTTCAATGCCCAGCTGAGGAATTCCCCTCCCAGCCACTCAGAACAGCAACAGCCTGCTGGTTTTGTTGGTTTTGTTTCTGCAGAAGTGCCTCTGAGTGGCCACCCACATGTCTAACATGCCCTGCTGGTGCACAGAAGCACACTCCTGTCACATTCACACTGTCAGTGTCAAACTGCTCACCAGCTGCAGAGCAAGGCAGGAATATTTGCCAGTTAAACTCATTTATTTGCCTCAATGGCTTTGATCCTTGATCCTCTTGATGTTGTAGTTTGTCTGGAAACAATCTATGGACAAATATATGGGAAAATTTTTTGTTATGGGGGGAAATCTAAAGCTTTCCATAAGGAAAGGGATTAAGATCTAGGGAAATGATCTTATGGTGCCCTCTGACCTGAAGATTTACTAAATATTTATTGTGGAGATGTGCAATAAGTAGAAGAGGGTGTGTATGAAATTTATGGGATTCAACTTGCCTGTCAGTGGCTGAGCTTCTCTCCAGAGGAGGAGGAGGAGGAGGAGGAGAGGTTGGAGCCGTGTGACAGCCAGCAGATGAAGGTGCATTTCAGGTTGGGTGTTGTGTGTGAGGGGGATAAAGAGGCAAGAACAGTGGTGTAGGAGACCAGGAAAGCTGCAGGAGTGAGGGGAGGACTGGTAAGAGTTAAAGATGGTGAGCAGTGAGGCTTGGGTGAGAGATGTACAGGGAAATGGATTGTCAGAAAAAGCAGCACAGAACAACATAAAGTAATGACAGTGAAACTGAAATCTAGTCCTGAAAGAAGAAAGATGACTGAGGAACAAAAGGTCAGTTGTTGAAAGGTGTAGCTGGTGTGTCATGTGCCAAAGAGAAGACACCTAACAGATCATTAATACAAGCTCACAGGGCAGGTAACTCAGCTGTGGAGGTGGCAAATTGAGGTGGTGGCTGAGGAGCTCAGTGACAGCCTGGCTCTGTGGCACTGCATGCAGGAGGAGGTTCTGGCTCTGCAGGCAGGAAATTTGATTTTGATTTTCTTCCTTAAACCTCTTTTGTGGAATCTCCTGCTTTTCAGCTCTCAAAGATAACTCGAGATTGCTGCTTAGTAAATGGGAAAACAAACTGGCTGATGGCACAGTATAACGAGTTCCTAATTTCTTAAAGACATAACTGGTATTGGTTACCCAGATCTATATGTGCAAGCAGTTCAGCAGCTGTTGTGTGACTCAGCCCTTACCACAGTCACTGAAGTCTTTCTCTTTGAAATATTTGCATCGTGCTCACTTTTTCTGGCAAGGCTTGATCATGAGATTTCTCCACAAACTGCTGATTGGCTTTATGGTTTTTAATGGTCTGGTTTCTGGTAGCTGTCAGTAGAAGCAAGACAGAAACCTTGTTCAGTTCTGGAATCTGTCTGGGCTGTTGGCTATTCCCAGTAAGAAATGTCATTTACTGAAATTAGTTATGCTGATTTCATCAAGCCTTGCTTGATTGAGCTACTTTCAAACTTCCCTCCAGAAAAAAATCATCATTAAGGTATAAGCTAGCCATGTGAGGTTAAATATCTGCAGCAAAGTTGAATTCCTGCAGTCAAGTTTAAACAGAAAGCTGTTTATGCTCACTGTAAAGCTGCATTTGCACTACTGCAAGTAAATAGCAGATGCAGCTCAGCCTTTGGGGTAGTTTGCTAGTGCCAGGTTACTCAGGAGGAATAAATGCAGAGGGCTGTGGGCAGGACCAACTCCTGTTCTGACATCAATCATCCCCAGATCAATCAGAGCTAATCAACACTTTTCAAGTTATGAATACTGAACACTTGTCACAATCTGCAGCTGAAAAGTTATTCACTGAAATTATACATTGAATTAATTGAAGTAGCACCTTGTAGAAAATTAGAAGTGTTTTGCAGGCAATTTGTGAATAGGTAAAGTGAAATTATTTGAATGAATTAATTGTTATGAACGATTCTCCAAGAAGTAGGAAGGTTCTATTTTTGTTTTTTCTAATTTCACTAGGAAAAGTTTAAATGTTCACCCACATATTCTGCCATAGAAATGTATTCCTAGGCTTGGCCATTCTCATCTTTAGCATCTTGCCATGTTGTGAAGATCACCAATATCTATGTTCCTGAAGCAACTTTTAGCTATAATGCTTCAATAGCTTATTTACTGATTAATATTCATTGGCAATAGAAACTGTACCCCTTGTCATTTTTTACTGTTTCTCCACTGCAAAACGTTTACATTGGCCTACCATATAATGCTCAAAGGTAAAATTTTGTCTAGCCCCATTTTGAAGCAGTAATCTAAGGCAGATTTCTGCTTGATATATGAAGTAATTCTACCTCTGAAAGATCATTAACAGTTGACAGTTTTAGAAAAGAGAAATGAAGCAATCTCCATATTTTTTATTCTGTCTTTAATACTTAGCATAAATTTTCTATTCCACAATGTAATGCATGATGGCTTTGCCTCAAAAAACAACTGTTTAATCTTTATTAATGAATATTTTTATTTAGGCTTAACAGCTTTATCAAAACTGCAATGCACTCTGATGTGATTAGACTGAAAGTGAATGCTGTTTTATGATCTTAGTTTTTTCTATAGGAAATATGTCCAAAACATAAAACAATACTGTATTTTCTTATACTTCTGTATTTTTTTTGCTAAGATTTCACTTAACAGGGATATCAGATACAATTACATGCCAGCTTTTCTTTCTGCTCATGATTCTTTATCCCTGTCCATTGGATAGTGATACGTGGCTTTAGTCTCCTGGCTGAGGAGATTGCTTTATTTTTGCTATATTTAATGTATTCCTCCATCAATGGTGGTTTCATACACTATGTAGGGTACAAGAAGCATTTTCAGAAGTAGCTGTTCATCTCTTCCCTCTGAAATCACTAGAAATTTTACTTCTCTGAGTCAGGCTAAAGTGAATTCTTTTGAAAATCCCATTCTGCTTGTCTATACAGGAAAAAACTTGTGCCCTACAAAGATAAAAGCTTTCTCAGAGAAACGTTGGCATCTTGGTATCACACTTGGGGAATTCTTATTAGCACTTTATTATACGGCATTGGAGGGCAAAACCAAGTTGCTTTGCTGTCTCTGCCAAACTATCTGAGGAATCCTTGAGCAGCATAGAATAAATATCCTTAGGGCTTTTGAAGAGATCAGAGGTACAGTGACTGAGAATTGAGGCTGCAGTTTCTGAGGACTTCGGTTCTTGAAATAGTAATATTTTAAATAAAAGCTTCCTCCTTCTGTGATAACAGCTTAGATTTGTTGCAATAAAACTGCTATGGAACACTTTACTGAGGAACAATTAAACAGCCTTTCCCTGCCCCCTTCTCCCAGGCTCCATTGAATTATAGTTGCAAACAAATGCAGGTTTATAGCTCCAACATGATCTAAGGTGAGGAAAACCTTTTAACTAGATTTCCAACCAAACAGTCCAAATTCCCTTCCCCAGAGTCTAAAACACTTATCTTTATTGATATAAGCAATGTGAAACGGTGAAAAGTACTAACATTTGTTAACAATCTATTTATTTTTTCTGTTGCCCCAAACTGAAGTGACATTGCAATAATAACTTCTCTTAGAGACAGGAATGCAGACTCAGACCAGGGGCCACGCTGTGGTCTGATTTTTTGTGAATGAATATATTCCACTATCATGTGGTAAGAAGCAGAATCAGGTGATGCTGTACTAGAAGTAAAATGAGTTTCTCTTCCTCCCTCCCCTTGGATTTAATTAGGAAAAGGTAAGGGAGAAGAATGTTGTTTTCATGTGCTTTTAGAGGAGCACACGAGAGCGACCTGTGCAGGTGAGGTAGGTAAATCAGCTAGTAGGTAATCTAGGATGGCTGAAACAGTCTAGTGTCTGCTTTTCCATGAAAAGTTGCTGGATTATTCCCTGCTGCCTGATTGTGATTGTTCTAAGGGAGGAAATGTAACATGCTGATCTGTGTGTGGACTGGCTGAATCCTGGTCATTTCATCCCAGTGTTCCTAGATCCATAAACTGAAGATTTGTTTCAGCTTTTCTCAGCTCTGGAATTTCTTCAAAAATGAAGAATTTTTTTCAGTAATTTTTTTTTGTTTCAACTTAGATTGCCTTGGCAATGCCAAAATCCTCTGTCCCAGAATAGTCTGAATTAAATGTGCTTCCCATCTTTTGTGTTCTTGCTGACTTCATCTGGTTCAAGAGGAACAGGGGAGCTGTGGCCCTGGCTCTGGGGCACTGCTGACACAGGCAGGACCTTGCCTGGAGTGCACTGCCCCAGGAATCCCAGCTCCCTGTCTGCCAGGCACTCAGCCTGGCAGTTTGCTGGGAAGCCCTGAATGTCCAGGTGGGAGGCACTGCTCCATAAATCCCCACGTCTTTCCCTGGAAGGGACTGGGGAGCTATCAAAAGTTCATGACTGATGAGATTTAAGTTACTCAAATGCACTCAATTAGAATTTTCTGCAGAGCTTTTCTACAGAAAATATTTGGTAGTTGGAATTTTTGTGTCATTATTGTCTTTGAAAATACTGCTGTAGAGAAAACTGAGGAGTTTTAATTTCCTTACTGTTTTAATTTGAAATTTTCCGTTTGCTAAACACAAGGAAATCAGTACATTTGGGTTTGTATTTTGAATTTAAACCAAGTCAGGTCTGATTATCTTGAGCTTAGTTTCATGTGGGTGAAATTGATATGGAATTTGTGAACTACATGAGGGGCAAAAGAAGCCATCTTTAAATGAGAAAACAACATTGTTTTCTAAGGAAAGTGGACTTTGGAGATGCAAAAAAAAGCTGGAGCTAGACAAATGTGGTTTGTGTATTACTGAGTTCAAAAGCATTTTGCTCTTTCTGATATGCAAGTCATTCTGAGTCCATTTTCTCCCCCTTGAATCTCAAGACAACACTGCCATGATAAAGAGAATTGATCACCAGTGTGTGGCTGCAGCAGGGGTCATACCCATAAAACTCTGGGGGTATCACTGAGAGACAAATAAATCACTTGAAAGCAGTTCCACCAGCTGTAACCTTGGAACACACTCAATTGTTAATTGCCAAGACTTATTTTAAGCTTCCGCATTTGTAGATGCAAAGCAAAATGTGCAATAATTTCGAGTCCAAATCTGCAATGGGATGTGATTGAAGAGTACTGTGTGTGCATGAACTGCTCCTACAATGTTTTGCACTGAGGTGGAACAAAAGAGCAAAGACTGGATTTGGCAGTATACATTATCTTCCAGCTTTGTTAAACACAGGATCCCACCTCCAGGATGGGATCACCACCACCCCCACCAAATTCCACATTTTACTGTTAGCTAGAATAAAAACAGAAGCTTGGCTTCAGCTATCAGAAACACAAAATGTATTTTTCTGTTTACATACACAACAGCAGCATTTATTTGTGATCACTGAGGTATCTAACCCTTGTGGTATCCTGTCAATTCCTATTAAATGGAAGGATTTCAGCATAGGTACTGTGCACTTTCAGTGTGCAGAAGACAGTGTACAAGGAGATCTGCATGGTGCTTTTCCTGCTGGTGGTAAATAAACAGCCTGAGTCTCCCTAGACATGTCTCCAAACTTCAGCTCTTCAATTTAATCCTTCTCCTCCACTGCTAAGATTAGTGAACAGGTTTCCCTGCATATGAAAAGCTTTGAGGTGGAAATATTTTTAAGTTTGTTTATTTTAATTTTTTTCCTTTTAATTTATTTTCTGATGTTGAGAGTAGCCAGTCTTCGGTTCTCAAATTCAAACATGACCTGTTAAAATGTACTTCAAGGTTTTCCAAGAACACTTGTTTAGTTTGCTTGTGAAGAAACAGAGCATTTCCTCATGAAAACAGACTCTCCTGATTGATTTGTACTGTTTTGCCACCTGTGTGCCATCATAACCGAATGCAAATATGATGGGATAATGCAATCATGATTAGCTAGAATACAGATGTGAAAAGGTAAGATGTGGAAAAGATGCAGTGGAAAGGAAACACTCAATAAACATTTAAATGTGTTTGATAGTGCAAATGGAAGGCTGAAGTGGATCAGTAAATTACTGAGTGAATTCAGTCCTTGGTGCTGTAAGCAGGTGAAGCTGGGGAGCAAGGTGTGTGTGCTGGTGTGGTTGCTGTGTGCTGAGAGGAGTTGCCATAGTTTCCCAGGAAACAACAATTGCCAGAAATATTCACCTGCATCAAATCATCTCTGTATTAAAGCTCATTGCTTTAGACAGAGACAGTCTCTTAAGGTAGAAAGGATAAGAATGGGACACGAATGATTTTGTAGATCCTAAAGAAGTGCTTATAAACTCTGCTTTTCAAGATTTTAGCTTGTATCTGAAGCAAATTCCAAACTAAGAATGTGCAAACCTTTCTTTTGTAGTCTGTCTCAGGCTTTCAGATCAGGCCACTCGGGAAGATGCTGTGTATGAAGGGGTTTTCCAAAACTCCAAACAGGGGTTAGGATGCTGAACTCAGGCTGTTCTCTATTGGAATTCACTACTGCATAGGCCAGGATAGTGCCATAAAAGGAACATGAGGCTTGTCTCAGAGGTTTCTTTAGCCACACCTGACAGGAATAATCTGTTGGAACAACTATCATGATAGATTTCACTGGATGTATTAAATGTGATGTATTTGAATATCATGTAAGATTTACTATCCAGTTGGATTTGCTTTTGTGAGAACTTTACCTTTATTGTTAGATCTTTCTCCCACCCGACACTGTATTGTCACAGAGTTATATTGGGCATTAAAGATATGAACCCTTCAAATTACAAGATAATTTTGTATTTGATAACTTCAATCAGAGTGACTAAATGATGTACATAATCCCTTCATTATATGCAAATATATATTTGTGAAATAATTAGAGTATTACTGTTCCAATAAAACAGAGATGAGAGGAGGAATCCACACACCATGAGTTTGACTGAAGGAATAATGTAATCTCCCAGACAGAGTGAGCCAAATTTGAGTTGCTTCCTGTTACATCTGGGGGACAGAATGTCAGTTCATTTTGCAAATTTTCCATTTTCTAAAATTAGTCAACAAGATGGCTACAGGGAGATCAATGAGTCATTCTGATTTTCTGCTCCCTTGCTTTTAAAAGGATTGTTCTCTTGTCTCCTCCATCCAAAAAGTTCTGTAATTACCTGGATACAGTTATTGAGAAGCCTGAATTTTGGCAGCTGCAGTGTTTGAAGAACAGAAAATTTAAGAATTAGTAGCAACAATTTAAAGTGTAACACCCTCTTTTTCATCCCTCTTAGCATTATGGAAATGAATTTGTTTTGCAATTACCTGTTCTTATGACAGACTTTGTCATAAGGACTCGTGAGCATGATGAAAGCCAGGTACTTGCTAGGAAATGTTCCAGTGTGCTGAACTGTAGGAATCCTTGGCATCTTTGTTCCCTCTAGCTGGAGTTTCAATTATAGGAAGAACATGAAATAATAACCTGGCAGGCTGTGATGAAGTGTCACACCCAAGAATAAATGACTGAAAGTTGGTTTTATGAGGCTTAATTTTTGTTATCCAGATGAATAAGGAACAAATATAAATGTTGCTGGGCCCTGTGATGAGATCCACATAGTTCTGCTCAAATACAGATCGAGAAAGGTCGTAGTACTGACTGTCACTTCACTGTCATTCCTAGTGTGGGAATCCATTGCTGCAGGCAGAGAGAGGAAGTGACTGTGAGTAAGAGACTGTGTGAGAGCATTCTTTCCTCACCTGCCTTTAGGAGCACTGATAGGCCATTATAATATTTAGAATATCTGCCTTGCAGAAATATGAGAGAGTGAGAGTTAAGAACCTTACTGTGTGTAGCTAGAGGACATGAAATAGAAGAGTGGATTTAAATCACAACAGCAAGATTTGATCCCAATGAGGCAGAAGCCTTGATTTTGGGGTTTGCAACTCTTTTTATAAGGTGTTCCAATACAGGTTAACATGATTGGCCAAAGGAACCACCTCTCTGGTGCCATTGGTGGAACAAGAGAAAATCACATTCAGAATATGTGTGTGACGTTTTGAGAACCAAAACCTATTTACAAAAAGCAGTCCTTAGAGAAAGTTTCTCAAAAGACTTTTCCTTGGGAACAGATCAGCCACTGACAGGCTGAAAACTCTCTCAGGCTCAGAAAATCCTGTCCACAACTGTATAAGTGGATGGCAGTAGCTTGGAGGCACCTCCTCCAAGGTGAGGAGGAGGAGACTCCTCCTTCTGCCCAGAAGCTCCCTAGTGGGCAATGCTGCAAATTGCCCCCAAAAAAAACCTTCTCCCCAAAAACTTCTGGGTGGAATCTCAAGAGACAAAATTTATATAATCTTCTCATTCTGCGCTGCTTCTGGCAATGCCTCTTGGAGGTGTTTTTATTCCACATAATTAATTTTATTGTATCCTACAAACATCTATTTAAAGAACAGTTTGTTTCTGCCAAGTGTTCAAGGCAGCTGAGCGTGCTGACCCAGTGTTCCATGAGAGCAGTACATGGTCAAAGACTGAAGAAATTCTGAATACTGGGTAGCTTTGGATGGAGAGATTCTAAGTCTTTTGTGTCTGTTCTAATACAGACAAAAATTATAATCAGAACACTTTTTGGAATTGCCACTGAGTTTCCTACTTGGAAAAGCACTTATCTTGCAAAAGCAAATGATTTCTTTACTACTTCAAACTGCAGACCCTTTTGAAATGTAAATTAGGAAAATGGAGGTCTTGACGCTTGGAGGAGCTCTGATGATTCATTTGTTATGATGTTCCTCCCTGCTGTGCCATACTGAAACTCATACTATGGGGCTGCCTGGCATAGTTCAGCTGCATCAAATGAGGAGGTACCACACTGAAAAGCTGAAGCTACAGGGATGTGTGCGTGCTGCAGTCTATGGAAATGCCACCTCTATCACCTACAGCAATTAGTTGTTTCTCTTCCCTCTGCTTTTAAGTTACAAATTAATGAGCGTGTCAATGAACCTGCCTGTTACAGCAGGGGAACCAAAAGCAGCTCAGTGTTTGATGACTGTGAGTGCAGAAGTAAATGTGCAGAGAAACTTCCTGGTGCTGTATCAGAGAGGAGAGGAGATAAAAGAAAATGACTGAGATAAAAGAAAAAGATATCATCCTTCTAAGCTGGCACCTCCATTTCTGTGTGAACGTGTGGTCATATTGTGTGACTGAGACCACCATTACTCATGAGCTGATGGGACACTGCTAAAAACATGAATACTACATTTTTGAACTGTCAGCCATGGAAATTATTGTTTTCCCAGGAAAACAATTTAACTTCACTTTTATAGGTGCAAATAAGTTAACAATTTTATGAAAAAAATAATGCTTTTCTTTGATACTGCTTCTATTTTGTAGGGCAGGACTGAGTATATTTTTCATAAATTAAAGAAAGCCTCTGCACTAAACTGGGAAGTGAAATGTCAGTCTGTGAAAGTTGTGCTGAGGCTGGCAAGTGGCAGCAGATGCTTTTCTACAGAAATCTATATTTGAATGCATCTCTCCATATTTGAATGGTACCATTACAATGCACAGCAGGCTGTGAGAGTAGTGTTCAGGTAGGATAAACCTCCAGCCCTTCAGGAACCTTGCTGTGGATCACACTGCACAAGTTTGTGCTCTTGCTGTTCTCCTGCTGGTTTGGGGAAGTTTGTGCTGATTTGTGGAATCTGTCTAATCTTGCATGACATGGCTTTGTGATACTAGCATGTGGCAAAACACTGACTTCAAACATTTTGCCTGAGGAGGAGACGATTGCCTTGTTAACAGTGGTTGGAAAAGGCACTTTTGGCTGCGTCTCCATTAGCATTTAGATAATGAGAGGGCTTTGGTACGTTCTTTAAGATCTAACAACTTAATAACAGCACTCACAGTTTTATCAGGGCATTTTCCTATACCCCAAACAGTTCTGGGATGATCTGTGCACTGAATAATCTTGCAGACTGGACCAGGAAAATTAATAGACACAGCTGTTAGAGTAAGTGTGGATGGTTTCACATAAATTTGCCTCTTTGTGCCTGCTCTGATTGTGTCTTCTAGATGATCATCCTAAAAGAAACCACCATACTGAGGATTGCTAAAACTTTTGTTTCTTGTTTATGTAGTTTCTTAGGATGTCATGATGGTACATTGTTTGCCACGTGACATTCTGAAGAAATTTATGAACAGACTTTGTGTGGCTGCACCTTGGGTTTCCAAGATAATTTGTTAAAGAAGCATGAGCACAGAGGAGAAATGAGCCTTCTTTCCTTTTTACCTTTCCAGACTTGATACCTTAGATCATTATAGAACAGGTGCTTTTAGTTTAGAGTGTGATATCACCAAAGCCCAGGATAGAGGAGACTAATGACTTTGAAATATCCATCACTATTCATTACACTCTGTGAAATGATTTTTGGAGGATTTACCATAAATCCATTAATTTTTAAGATCGCAAAGACCCTGCAGCAGTGCTAAATCCACTAAAACCTTTTCAAAATCAGTGGGTTTTGGATAATACGAAATGGCTTACTACTTGTAACTAGCCCTCTAAGCTCCCTGCTTTTAGTGCAAGGTATGCAGCTCAGTTAGTTGCATTGATATATTTTCCCAAAATATACACTTTAAAAAATATCCAGGTGAGTTCAGTTTCTGTCATATTCTTTGGTTCTTAGTTCTGGTTCATTAATTTTTTCTAACTAGGTACAGTGCTTAATCATAAAAACTGTAAGCCACTGAGACAAAGCCATTTGCCTGTACAAAAGAGGAAATTTCTGGTATTCCCCTACATAAAAAATTAAACGGGCCTGTCTTACTGCACAGACGAAATTGCTAGAGCACTGCTCGTGAGCAGACATGCCTGAGACGCTGTTATTCCTGACTGGAATCTGTCCTGACAATTAACACTCAGCATGGCAGAAACTGCCTGGGACAGAGCTAATGCACTGTGTCATGATTATTGTACTCCTCTGAGCATAAATTGAATGGGGAATGGTTAGTAATTAGCTCAAGCAAAATAGACTCTACACTTGTCTTCTTTTGTCATTAACATCAGGGCTGATAACAAAAGAATCTCTGGTAATTAGCACAAACGCATGCAAAAGGTCTGACTGCACTTCAAGAGTCCTTTCACACATGAATTTTTGTTCTAATGAAAACTTGACTTGAGAAAACAATGGACAACGGTAAGATAATTGTCCATTAATAAGTAATAATGATTTTAGAAAGAAATTCCATTTAAAGATCCTTTTTCTTAATGGCCAGGAATAATTAATAAAACAATTATATTAGTCTCTGGATATGCAATGCAATAGATGTATGCATGCAGCCCTCCCCCCAAACTCTCATGGGTACAGCTGAACAGAGAGCTGGCTTTGAGTTTTGCTCATATTCCAGGATTCCAGCAATAAGATGTATGGAATCTGCATTTTGTGCAATGATTTAGAGGAAGAGGTGTCCTTTGAGTGTTAAGAGTTTTTTACTTGATTTTGATTTAAAGAGCGCAGAAAAGACCTAAGGAGGTCTGCACAATGGAATATTTGATTTTTTAAAATATTTTTTTTACACATATATATATATATATATATATATATATATGTATTCATGCTGCCTGAAGAAGAAGTTGTTATTAGAGTTGTGTTCATTGACCTACAGTTTCACATGAAATGTTTCAGGCCCTGAATACTCCATAGTGTGGCTTTTAAATGAATGACAGTCATAATGGTGAGATCCAGCTTCCCATGAGGATTAGAGGCTCAGCTGCTGGAAGGGTGTAGGTGGCTTTCTGCAGATGTAGGGATCTGAGGTATAGAGCTCAGACTGGTGGTGGATGCAATTTTTCTGCTCTTCAGCCTACTATAGTTTGGAGCTTAATGTATGCAGTGTGAAATAATAATTTAAATCAAGTGTTAACAAAGGCAATGATGTGGTGACTGTGAAGGATTTCAAGACACCAGCATGTTCCAGAAGTTTTGGAAGCTGAGTACCAAGATCCTTGCTGCTCCTTTATGCTAAGGAGAAGCAAAAAGGTATATGGCAAAAATTTTAGCTATGTTTTGTTCCTCTGTGTCTTCTCACTAGCAGTAAAGACTTGGGGTAGAGCATGTCTGCATGTGGAGAGGAAGCCTGCTTTCACACCTTCACAAGCTGTGAATTAAGCCCTCAGAATCCAAATGCAGTGGTGGTATCCCAGAATTTAGTACAGCTAAGTCCTCTAACCCTGGAAGGGACAAAGGCTGTTGACAGGGCTAATCAGTACCTTTCCCAATAGTTATTTGTTTGTTATTTTTCTTTTATTAAAGAGCTAGTTTAATTCTACAAAAGCGAGATGATGCAAATTTTAGGATAAATATTTTTCTTTCTGTGCCTCAAAGCCATTCCAGCTTTCTTCTCTTTGATAGCAATATTTACACTTCAGATAGCAACAACTATTACTAAAACATACCCATTGTGTGTCTACAGGAAATGCAATGCAGCAGTTCCCTATTCTGGCAGCTCTGCTATATTCTTTTTTTTGGTTGCTTTTTTATTTCTGAAAGTCCTATCTAAGGACATTTTCCCAGAGAGATCAATATCTGCTTCATGTGTGTAAACCGATATGTGTGGCTTACAAGAAAGATATGATAAAGGAAGACTCTGGCATTGCCTGTATAGACAAATTTATTAAGATAACAGTCTGTTTATCTAATCTTATTGATGTGTTGTGGTTATAGATCACCTATTACTATAGCAATTCATTTCAGTTTCTATTTAGGTGGTTTTTATCATTAGTTTTGTTCCTGCATAGATGGCTCTAAATCACTTCTCTCAAGATTTAGAGATATTTTAGATTTAAAAGACAAAACACTTCTGTCAGCTACAATGATAAAGATGAAAATTCATTGCTGGAGTCCATTGGCCAATACTGTGAGGTCTTCAAGAAAACCACTAGAATCAATCAGCAGGATAAAGAAGACTTTGTGTGATTCTTTTGAAGACTAAGTTGAAGACTTTGCAGCTCCAGGGGTGCCTGGGATAGTGGAGCTGTAATCTGCAGCCTGTTGGCTGATTCACACTCCAACTCAGTGAAGGGGACAAATCGCTGGGACCAGGGGATGTGTGAGTTGTGCCTGGCATGGCAATTCCCTGTGTGGAGAGCACAGAACCCTCTCTAGAGCTACTGCCTTGACTGCTCACACTGGCTAAAGGTGGCATGCTTGGATATGGGGCCACTGCAGAGGGGCCATGGCTGCCTCATGGGACTCCCCAACAGCACAAAGTGAAGCTGAGCCTTAAAAGAGGGAGTGATTTCCCTGGGGGAAGTGCCTTGCCTATCCCTGAAACATCCCTTTTCAAAGCTGCCAGCTTATTTTGTGTGCATGACTGAAGCATGGTGATAAATACCGAACTGGGGAGAGCTGGCATCCCTTGTGTTAATGCTCCCATTGGCACCACATTCCTTCTAGCTCTAAATTGTACTCTGAAAGTTTATTCATTGATGCTTTTGGAAAGGCGGCATACTAGAGCTCATGTAGGTATGTGTGGGCATTTTTCAGTCCTGTTGGGAAAGGGTGCTGTTTGCTGCCCTGTGGGTGCTGCAGGAAGGGGTGAAAGGGAAAGGTGCCTGCTTTCTTGAAGGTGTCATTGCCTCCGTGGAAAAATAGTTTCCATCAGACAAAGATGCACCTTGGGTATGGAACTTGAGGCTTTTATACTGTGTTAATCTCGTTTAACCTTGCAATTTGCACTCTTAGCTGGGAAGCCTTTCCCTTACTGCCCATGAGACTTAATGAAGAAGCCAAGGTCTTTCCATCTTGAATTTAATGTTCTGTTTATACAGTAAGTGCAAACAACAACAGCAAAATATGGGTGGTTCCAATGTTTTTAATGTGCAGTTAAAACTTGCATTAAGGAAAATGTGCTTCTACTACATTACAGTACGTAGCTCTTCAGCATAAATGTATTTATAGTTATCAAGTCACTTTCCAAAATTTTATATGGGGCAGTACCCATATAAATAGTATACCCAGTAAAATAGTTGGCAGTACCAAGAAATCTTTACACCAAATAGGAAAATGCAATTGATATCATAGTGAAACAAGTAATTTGTTCAAGCCTGGATGATATTTTCACTGCTTAGATGATACAAATTTGTGTTTAAACATACACCAATGTTCAAGCATTTTGAATGGAAATAAATCAGTGCTGATGGAATTTCATAGTATGGCAGAAAACATTTCTGTGTTTTTTCACCTTTTCATAGTTGTGTTACCTAAAATCAGAGACTGGCTCTTTTTCTTTATTTTTTCTCCCTCTCCCTCTCCTGTTTTCAGTTTTGATCACACTCATTGGAAGCAGTTGCTCAGTGCTGTTATTTGAGTGTTAATTTTTTAGTTTTCTGAAAGGTTTTGATTTTAATAATTAATAAAATTACTTGAGTATCAAGTACTTGGATACAAGAACAGAAATTGATATTCCAGATAGCCTCTCCTTAGAATTTTACTGTCTGGTTTAATGTTTTATTTAATTATTTATCCTTGTCCTAGTCTTTGTTCTTTTATTTATTTGTTTTTTAAATTTTTGTCCTGATAATATCTGACAGATACTGATTCTTCTGAGGTATTTAACTTTATGGGTATTATTTGGAACAAGGTATTAAAGGAATGAGAACACTGCATTTGTAGTGAAAGCCAAAATAGTATCTCAGACCAGGTAAGCAAGTGTTCTTAATTTTAGTGATTCTTTCAAAACATGTTGTGTGGTTATGTTGAACATTTAGGCAATAAAAATAATAGCACTATAAAGAGTAATTATTCAGTAAATGACTGGGGGTTTTGATGCCTTCCTGGGCAGGTTGGGAAGAGCATCTTGAAAAAAGAGCAGGAAACAGCCAGAATAGCTGATACCTTCATGCTGCACTTTTATAATGAACTCACTTCTCAGAGACTCATAATTAAGTCCTAAACTGGGCTCTGTTCTTGGATTTGTCAGTAGCATTAATCTTGAAGTAATGTGTTGTTTTTTTAAGGTGATGCAAACAATAAGAAATGAATACTTTTAAAACTTCTTTTGCCATGTGATAGGAGCAGCTGGCAGCCCCTTATTCCCCAGGCATGCAAATCCATGTGATCTTGCAGGCTTACAAAGAATTCTGTCAGCTGAGAACAGAGGCTGGTAAATACTAAAAAATTGATAAAGTACAATTTATCAGGGCAAGCTATGAAAACGTGAAGGGATGCCCTTGGATAGAGCCCCTGTTCCTCAGAGGGCTTCCCCAGGGCAGTGGAGATCTGGGCTTGGTGCCTGCTGCTCTGGAGGTGGGAGCAGACAGGAGCTCAGCAGCCCCACCTGCCCCAGCCAAGGCTACCCAGCTCTGGTGCTTTGACATCAGAGGTAATCTTGTTCTATTGATTTTCTTCAAGAAATGGGAGAAACTTGCAATTTTCTGTGAATTGAGATGACAGCTCATGTTTTCTTTTTTATCGCCCTCTCATGACTACTTTGCAGGGAGTGTAATTTAGACATGGAGCAATGGGAGCTGTGATGCTGGAGTCTGTGGCTGGCAGAGAATATACTGCACCTTACACAGCGTATGTTGTGGTGTCTCACATCAGTTCTTTGGGAAATCAGTTGAAGCTTAAAATTTTGACTTGACAGCATTGTATTTAAACAAATAAACTGCGACAAAAACCTTTGCATTTCTACACTGATTCATGACTCCAAACAGAGCCCTTGTATATCTCAGAGGATCTTACACTAACACTAGCAAAGAAAATAGGGCATCAAAACTGTTGGCTCCAGAGCAGCAGGAAGCTGATTGATTTCCCCTCATTCTTTCACAAACCTGGCTTAGAGTAGCTCTACAACAGACGAATCAACAAAAATAATGGCACTTCTGACAGTATTGCAACCTTTTATTAGCTCCACCTGCACCACTTGACATTCACAACTTCTAGAAAATGTGGGATGGCATTCAAAGCATAGTCTGCAGTAGACTTTGGTGTGCCATGCAATCATGGAAGTTCTTCCAGAAGCAATTTTTTTTATCTTATGGAGCTTTTAACCTAAGAATGAGAGAATTAGAGGTAAGATTTGAAGTATATTTGAGCTGCCTGATGCAATAGGGATGGAATTTGACTCTTCAAAAGAGCTCTATGGACATATGGGTACTCTTTAGGGATAGATTGCTGGTGGGTGTTTTTCATGCCTAGGCTTGGTTAAACCAGGTGTCCCACATGTGAATTAGCAAACTAGTTTAGATTTGTGTCAAGTATGTTGCAGATGGGATTGGACATGTCTTGACTCACTCATTAATATTGACCCTTCAGGTACTGGAAGGTCCTGTAAGGTCTTAAAAGAACCTTCTCTAATCCAGGCTGAGCAGTCCCTACTCTCACAGCCTTTAGAAGAAGTGCTCCAGCCCTTGCATCATCTTCATGGCCTCCCCTGGCCTTGCTCCAACAGCTCCATGTCCTTCTTATGCTGGGAATCCAGAGGTGGACACAGCCCTGCATGGGGGTCTGAGCAGAGCAGAGCAGAGGGGCAGAATCCCCTCCCTCCCTCCCTGCTGCCCGCGGGGCTCTGGATGCAGCCCAGGACACGTTTGTCCCTCTGGGCTGGGAGTGCTCATGGCTGGGCCATGCTGAGCTCCTCCTCCCCCAGCACCCCTGAGTGCTTCTCAGGCTGCTTTTGATCCATTGATAAAGAGCAGCCAACCATCCACCCAAATCCTTCTTCTCATCTGTTGGATCTGAGTGATAAAATAAAACATCACAATTAAGCCAGAGAATACAGTAAGTCAATAAGGAAAAGCAGAGGGGAGCCATCCACATTTTTCTCTTGCTGTTATGAAGCGCTACAGCCATTTGCACTGAGCAAGAAATTATTCACTATAAGGATTTCACAAATGCTTCTCAGTTTTTATCACCATCATATTGAAAGAAGAAATAAAAAGAATAATAATTTTAATATAAAAATGGAAGTGACTAATATTGAAATTGATGGTTTAATATGCTTTTTGTCCTCAAATAAGTAAGAGTAGAATTGGCTGAGTTGATCCAGATTATGAATTTATTGGCTTCAGAAATTCAGGGTTGATTCTTAAATGAGCTTCTGTATTGAAATTTTATGCCAACTTTTGTTTACATTTCTGTTAGTGCAATCTCAACTCGAGTTAATAATGACAAAGAAAAAATAAAATTATTCCTCTCATTTGATACAGAACTGAATCAATAAGTTTGGAAGCACGTAAAACTCTAAAAATTATATTGGGGAAACAGCTTCAAACTTAAATATCTGAAATCTTGCCTTAAAACAGAATCAAAAAATTACATCTGTACCTACTAATCATGGGGGTTTGTTCCTAAACTGAAAATTAATTGAGAACAGGAGTAATAAAAGCCCCCAAATTGAAATAATATGCAGAATGAATAGGGGAGCAGTCTGTTGCATCACAATGGGAATTGACTGAAGAGTTATCTGAGCTTCAGAGGCTTTCTTTTGTGTAACTTCAAGTGTCTGAATGACAGAAATTGTGAAGAAATTAAATGAAAACTAAGCCAAAGTCTGTTCAGTTTAGCAGCTGAGGGATTTGGAGGATGCTGGTTCTTTGGGAAGTGTGTGGTCCTCAGAAGATTTGTTCTGCAGTATAATTTTTCTATGGAACAAAAAGTCCAATTTAAATAATTTAGTTTGTAAACTACCCTTTGAATTTCTGTAAAAGAATATCACCTAGCTTGACATGAGACCCTTTTATACTGAAAAGAGAATTGTAAATCTGGACAACTAAGTTTCTGGCCTTGAGAGGGAAGCTTCAAGAACAGTAATTTGATCAAAACACTCTCAGTTCTATTTATGAATCTGGGAATATGCATCAGCTGAATTGTGTCTGTACTTTTAATATTAATGGAAACAACAATAAGAATCTGCATAGGCACAGAGGGATCAGCATATCCATATTTCTCAAAACATAAAAGAGGTGCACAGGGTAGGAGAAGGAATTCAGAACCATTCTCCTCTTCTGCTTTCACATTATTTCTTATGCCAGTGTGTTTTGTATTTCCAAGGGGATTAGGAATGTTATGCAGGAAAAAGCATGCTCAGTTTCTGGGGAGTAGTGATATAGTTTTTGGTTTTAAATTAGTCAATGATTTATAAACAGTATGTTTGATAAAGGCCAGTGAAATCTGCCTAGAAATGTTGTCAATGTCTTCCTCAACTTTTTGACCAGCATAACCTAAGGTGGAACTTTCAGTAGGATTTTATTTTTTCTAATCTGTGTATAAAATTAAAGATGTGATCTGAGAAAGCTGGTTCAAAAATTTAAAAAAATCTATCTTGTTCAGGTCAGCTATCAGCTGTGATTCTGTTGAATGATTAATGTCAGATTTTAAATCCTTTTTTTTTTCTTGAAGTTTAGTGAGAAGCCAAAACAGCATTACTCTGAAATGATCCCAGCTCCTATTAACAGACTTAGATTGCTGAGAGCACTGCAGTGGCAGCACCATACCTAATAGAGGATGTATCTACTTAGTTGATTTTTTTGACTGCTGGCAGTTCATGTGAAATGGACTATTCACTTATTGCTGGCAAACTGAAAACAGAGCCATGCCAAGATAATACAGCTAAACTGGCTCTCTCAGCCAGACATTCATTTTTCCTGAGCTTTGGGAAGCAAACCCATGACCAGTGTTTTTCATAAAAGCCTTTACCTGAAAATGCTGCTCTAGATTCTTCCCTTTCAGCTGCATGTTCCAGACCATTTTTTCATTGAAGGACTCATCTTGCTCTAACAGGTGCAGCTGCTGGGATGCCTTTGAGGGGTTTTGAACCCAGCAGCTCCAGCAGGAGGTGGTTGCACAGCAGGAGACACAAACATATAGAGACCTGTTCTCCTTTCCATATGATCCTGACTGGTGAGCACGTTGCTCTCTAGAACCTCCATTTCAGTCTCTGTCTGTGGTTAAAGCAATTAAAGCACTTTTCTGCCCTTCTACCACATTCAAATAGCCTGCCTAGCCAATAAGGACTTAGTCAATTAAATTGATTAGAGTTTATAGTGGAAGCTATGCTGGCAGCTGTTATCAAATATACCTCATCTAAGTCTGCAGACTGCCAGGAAAGGAGTTTTGCTGGTTCATTGAATATGAGAAATTTGCAATAGAAAATGCATTGTTGTAGCACTTTTTCTTTCCATGTACAAGTCAAACACTTTTCACAGATTTAGAGCATGTCTCAAAGAAACCTAAAACCTGAATAGAGCCCCAATGTAAAACTTGATTCTTTTGCTGAATCCATGGAAAGAGCTTTTGAGTCTGTGCTAGCATAAAGGGAGTTGTTACCATTATATTTAGATCTGTAAATTCTGTAAGATGTTTACCAAAGAGTAAAGGTGTCTGATTACATGATAGGTGGGGCTGTTGAGGTTTATGGAGAGAGGGACCAAAGTGGTAGTTCTGGGTTTTATTCACGAGAAACAGAGTAAAGGTTCCGTGCACTCTGAGCTGCACCCCTGCCTTGGTGATGGGACCCCAGACCTGGTGACCAAGTCTGATTTGCAAAATTCAGAAATAGCTTCATATTGGCTTTCCATGAGACTTTGTTCATCTCACAAAGCCTTCCTTGTGAGGTAGCTTCAATGCCCTGGATAAGTGTGTTCCCCCTTAAAACTCATGGCTAAAAGGTATTGTTGGATCCCTGGCAATTCTTGCTTCCCTTCCTCACCTCCTCCCTCAGGCAAGCACAGGGGCTCAGAGGGGAATGGCAGTGCTGTGAAGGGGATGAGAGAGGCTGAAAGAAGCATTTCTATCTAACACCAGTTACAGGGCAAGACTTACTTGTTTCCCTCTGCCTAAACCCCTCCACCATCAAACACCCATCTGGAGCTTGGTCATAGAAGATTGGGCTGTATTTCCTCTGTGAGAGTTGTAATATGCTTGTCTTGTTGTTTGACTTCCTAATTTAGTTTTCTTTTTCTTTGTGCTAAAAAAAAAAGTTAATTGCTCTTTCACTGCTAGTTCTGTTGATTAATAATGCAGAAAAATCATAAGATAATGTCTGGGGTATTGCATTTTCCTCCTGGAGGCAGCAGCAGTGACACAGGCACAGGGCTGTACACTTGCAGTGGGAGTACCTGGGGAAAAGGGAAGCCAGCGAACTGGGAATTTTTTGCTTAAAAACAAATGGAATGAGTGAATAAAGAAAATCATTAAGACTTCATCTATAAATACTCTCTGATTTAAATTCACATTGGCACGAAATTTTAAAGTTTTATTTCCATAATTTGAAGTAAAAGGTATTTGTTTTAGGGGTGATTAATTCACATACTGACTTATGGGTAAGGAAAAACTGTAGGATCAGGGTAGTATAAATTAATAATTGGAGTAAGCATACTAAAAATGAGAGAAAAGATTTTAGTCAGGATTTTTCTAGTTCCTTCTTCCTATTAGCATACTGGTTGTAGAATTTCCTGATTCATTATCATTAAATGGGTACTAGTTTTATCATGATAATAAATAAAATTATCATCTCAGTGGTTTAAATAAATTACTCACACCAGGAATAAGGTGGACAAGAATAAAGAAACAGAAAAAAAATTATTACCTGTTTCAGACTGGGAATCAGAATATCCTCTTCAAGGAAAGAAAAATATTTCAAGGCATGATAATGCATATTAGTAAATATTGTGTAATACCTAGATCTCAAGTTCCAGAGTCCTTTGCCCAGACATCATCCTGCAAATCCTTCAGAGCAGTTCCACTGCTCCTGCTGAGCAGGAAGAGGGTTCTTGGGTGAGTTACTAGGGGAGGCAGATGTCTGCGCAGGGGCACAGCTCTGTGAGCTCAGGTTTTGTTTATGAGATGATCACTTTTGAGCATTTGGTGTTTGTGGGAAAACTATTCTGCAGCCTTTCCTTGTGATATGCTGGCCACGTCTGGTTCTCTAATCAAGTCTCCTTCCCCTTCCCCCATTCCCTTCCCCTTCTCCCCTTCCCCNTCTGTTTAGTGATTTGAATGGGAAGCACATTGCAAAGTTTTGAGTTTTTTTCCTTAAAATAAATGGTACTTTTGAGAATTGTGATATTTCAGATTCTAAAGACAGGTTGCAGCACCTGCAGTGTCTGCTGCCCTTTGTCACTCCTTGGACCCAGCCCAGACTAAAGGTCTTGTTTCCATGGAAGCAATCCTTGTTATTAGAGATATTTCTTCTACAAACAGACTTATAATCCTCATGCCTTTGGTTCAAGCTTTATAATTTTAAGGCTTATCTGGAACTTTTATGTTCCATCTTCTTTGATCTTTTGCCAGAAGGCTTTATGTTGCAGAATAAGGATATGATGTTTGCATGTTTTACTTCTCAGTTGTTCTTTGAACAGCAAACAAGAGATGAATACCTCACATCAGAGTTCCTTGCTTCAGAAAGCAGCATTACAAGTCCTTGATCATGGACAAAGCATGTTTTTGTCTGATTACTCTTACTATTTGCATGTTTTTTAAGCATGAATAGCACTTGACAAATATGTTAAGTTACATCTTGGCTCATCCCTGTCTCTCCCTCAAGACAAACCAGGATTGTGAGAGGCTTGACTTAGGAATAAGTTTCTTTGTGGACCATTTCTTTGGGGTTTTTTTGTTCTCTTTTTTTTTCAGTAATGGTTTAACTTTTTTTGCAGTTTGGGTGAAGAGATATTCAGAGAAGACCCTCTCTGAATATCAAGTAATTTTACCCATTTTACTTCACTGAGTTACCAGAATTCTATACACCAGTTTTGTGGCCAAAATAATAGAATTCCAGCAGACTTCTAGGTTTTGGTGGATGGGAATCCACCATTGCTAGTGATGAACTGTTGCAGTGACAATTTATCTCTCTGTGCTTATTTTAGCTTTCTTTCATTCACTGTTCTTCCTTTGCACTGCAGAGGCCTTATACTGTGGGTTTTCTTCCTGCAAATGTGCTCTTGTATTCTGTTCTGGGCACCACTCATTCCTTTCTGATAAAATTAACAAGTTGAACTGTTTAGCCCTCCTACTGTAAAGGGTTCATAATATCACAGAGCCATCACTGTTGTTTACATTCTCTTTTCTATAGATGTACCAACCACAATCAAGTGAATCGTGCAGAAAAGGTTTTTCAGATGAACATTCTCTTCTTTCTCAGATCTTTCTGAACTTTTCCTCATGGAGGCTCAATAATTCTCTGATAATAACTTAAAAAAATTGATAGATATCTTTCTTTTAGAGTGCAGTTTGATTGTGGAAGGGTATCATTTTTTTAGTTTAAAAGGAAAAATATGTTTCTAAAATTATTGGCCATTTTGAAATTGAAACTTAAAACTAATAAATGTTTTGAAAACCAAGTTCAGATTCAGAATGAAAATAATTATCAGGAAGAAATGTGCAAGGATACAGGTATGTATTTCATTACCTGATTAAGTAATTGAAAGCAACTGTTTGATCACTGTAATTAATACATAGATTATAGAGACCTTGGATTTCAATAGGATAAGATAGAATGTGTGAAAACCATCTAATAATAAGTAAAATTGAGTACTAGAATGAATTTACAACAAAGATTATGGGGTTTTCATTACTAGAGGAAATTATTTTAGATTTGTCAAAAATGATTAAGTACAGTAGGTTATGGTTTGGGTTTGGGGAATGAGGGAGCAGATGGCATTGAAGACAACTTTAGTGTTTCTTTTACAATTTTTTTGAAAATAGATATTCCTACAGAATTCCGTGAATCTGTGATCCCTTCAAAGTCAATGTCTTCCATTGAATTCACTGAGTGGGAAGTCGAAACTTGAAGATACAACAATCTGGGGGCCTGAAGTGATTCAAATGCTTTTATATCCCCAGAATATTCAAAGGTTGTGAATAGGTGAATAGCAGCTGATTTTCCTTTTTCCCCAACCATCTGAATCTGTTGGGGGCAGATAGAGGGATCAGCTAGAACACTAATGTATCTGCCAGACCTATTTTTTTGTGTACTAAGATTTTAAAATCTGACCCTGAGCAGTCTCATTAAAAATGATTATACATACATATGTCTTGTCAAGAATAAACTTCAGTAAGGATTGCTAGGAATGTTAAGGAATGCAAGCCCAGGCATGTCCTTTTGTATTTTTGCAGATTCCAGTCATAAGTTTTATTAGATATTTGTATTGCCACCTTATATCTCTATTTCTTCTGAACCTCAAATTCCTCGTACAGTCAGTGTAGAGTCACACTTTTCTGCCTCTTAACACCAGTAACACCAGACCCCTTTCCATTCAGTTGGCATTAATTCCTTCAGGCAGAAAATTCTTTTAATAAAAAGCAGCACCTCAAAGCCACCCAGCATTGTAAAGTGACCAAAAAAAGACTGATTAGGTTTTGGGTAGGGTGAGCAAGGAAAGCTGCCTGGCAAGAATAGGAGCTAAGCCCCTGCTGTGAGCTGGGTTCTCTGACAGGTGTAGCAGGAAAGGCCTTTTCAGATCAGGTGTCTCAGAGGTGAATGCTTTGAATGAGCAGGAACTGTGCAAGCCTTTCTTTTGTTGCAGTGAATAGTCACTGGCATGATGCACTGGCTTCTGAGCCAGTACGTTTCTGAGCGAGCCTTTCTGGTTTGGCCTGAGTTTATTTCATATAACTCTGAAAGTTTCTCTGTGCTTCAGTTTCCTTTCATTTCCAAATTTAGAGTGCAATTTGCCTGCCTCAAAGCAGCAAACCAAGATCCTTTTAATAAAGTTACCTAATCTATGAAGTATGCAAGTAGCATAATGGCAAAGGTGTGAAATGATGCCTACAGAGGGTTTGGGGGCTGACTGTCTAAAACTGTAAAAGTGACACATACAGGGAACATCATGGTTTTGCTTTGGAAATACTGCCTCAAGGTGATATAAGGATTACAAAAAATAGTGTCTGTAAAGTTCTTAGGATTCTTACACGTTTGTATCTGCAAGTGAAAAGCAGAATTATTCTGGGTTTGTTTTCTGGATAATAGCTAATTATTTGCTCCATGCTAATATATAAGTAATGATAATTAGTCCTGTTTGAGGAAGTTACCAGGGTAGGTTCAATGGAGGATACTCAGCTTCAGACAGCCTCTTATAACCAAATTTTAGAATGTACTTATACACTTCAGGCTGAAGAGAAGTCCATGGCAGGATTTCTGGGAGCCTCCATTCCCTGTGTAGATGACTTCAGGCTTGACTCTGACCTTAGAAAGGGGCATGTGCAGTGCAGTTGTGGCTGCAGAACAACTTACTCCTTGCTAGCTTGACCATCGTAGTTTTCTTTGTAAATTATATTCCACCTGTGATGTTTTTATCTGTTGTGAGCTAAAACACATCATATTGATCCTCACCTTGAGTATTAAATAGAAATATTTTCTCTAACATCTAGATGGATTAGGAGCTTAGGACATAGATAGTTATAATGACTTTACTGCTAAATGCTATCTTGATAACACTCAGGTGAGCCTCCTTGGAAAACAGAATGCACATTGATTTTATACTGATAACATTTACTGAGAAAATAGACTCCAAATATTCTCTGATAACTTTTATTCTTATATGTTTTTATTACTACATATTATTGGTACAGATGAAGAAAAATGTAATTGCCAAGTGATCAAATACATTCACAGGTTTTTGTTCTGCTAGAAATATGACTTTGTGATCTTGTTGGAATAATCTTTACCCACAGCTTAAGGAAAGTATCTTTAAAGAAATGAGAGAGATAAAGTCCTGCATTCCACTGAAATTGTGCTACCTCTGAAAACTTCTACCTGAATATGCTACCTACAATTTAATATATTTATCCAAAGGTAAGAGTTCTGGTGATTTAGACAATTTTTTATAGTCAGAATTGCTTTGGCACAATCAGTTTTTCATTTTAATGTCTTTTTGTTGGTTCAAATAGTCTGCTGCTCTGAAGTAATCGAGATTCCTTTCTTTCCCCATTTGCAAGAGCTGAATTAGATCCTGTGCTTTGTCTTTTTTCCTCAATAAATGTTGATTACTTGAAGTAGAAGATTCAGTGGTCATATTTAAACTACTGAAAAATATTTTTCAGAAAAAGGACATAACTATCACATCCTTCTCCTTTCCTGCTGTCCTTTGCCTGTGAGATATTGCCTAGGCTCTTATTCCTATTGATTTTGATGGACAGATTGGCTACCCTTGCAAGCATTAAGAATTTGGGCCTGCAAAAAGGCAGCAAATCATTTCAAGGTTAGCCTTTTCTCAACTTCCATTAAAGCTGTTCAGTATTTAAAGAAATTCTACAGTCACTGATTGTCCTTTTGAATGTCAAAACAATTTTATTCCATAAGTACAAGTCCCATTTTTTAGGCAGTTTGCTTGTTGCAAAAGGCCAAATAATTCAAATATATCTCTCTGCTTCCATTTCTCTGCTTGCCAAAAAAGTTATTGCTTTCATTTTGGTTTATTTTTTGTTTATGACAGGACAAGTGCACTATCCAGTAAAGAAAACGGAGTGAGTGGTAGGTTCTGAGAGGTTTTCTCTGACAACCCAATGCACACTGCACCATGGAGGGAATGGGGGAAGAGTTCTTGTACAAAAATAATTTCCAGGTATAGATTAAGATGTTAACTATCTATTTCCCAATGTAGAATAATCCAGGATATCTGTCTATAGTTAAAGAAACTATTTCAGAGTTGCAGAAACAGGGATGTAGGTTAAATTTATGTGAGATCTTATGGAGAAAAAGAATTTAACATCTTCCCAACACCAGAATAGGAGATGAAAATACCCTTTTTATGGTGTAATTCCACAAGTCAGTCATCTTCTGACTTAGGCTTTCTCTCTTCAACACTGGCACTATACTGAACTGAGGAAAAAGGGAAAAGAAAATACAACTGAATTTACAGGCAGTTCCTATGAGATTTTTCGTTTTAGTACTCTGTAACACTAATTTCAAACAACCAAATGCAAACTGGCAGAACAGTGAACAAAACACTTTAGGAACCTCTTCTAGTCACACTGGTAATTCAGTACCTACACTTAGAAATCAGATCACCCTTCATACTTTACAGGGATCTAGAAGTGACTCTGAATTGCTCTTAGCTGTCATAATTTCATGGATATTATTATCATTTACAATATTGCTGGCCTCATGTGGATCTCAAATTATTTCAACAAATGAGACATGCACAGAAACTCTATATATAATTTTAAAAATACTTGAACATGTTCAGAGTAATAGTAGGGGTAACATTCTTCCATGTTTTCAGTCTGATGGATGTTTTAAGGTAATTATGAATTTACTACATCAGTTGCATTGGTAACAGAATTTTGAGCATCTCTAGCAACACTGAAAATACATGTCTCTAGATTTAATGCCCTGATTATTAGGAAAATTATTCACCCAAGTGTTACATAGACTCAGCAAGGTGAAACAAATATTCACATGTTTATACTGGACTCCAGGAAAACCCTTTTGTCTTTTCAACCCCCTCCACCCCACAACCAACCAACCAACCAACCAAAAACTATCAACAAAACAAACAAAAACCAACAACCACAAAACAACCCCCAAACCCACCAAAAACACTAAAGAAAATAAGGTAGGCTCAGCAGGAAGTTCATCTGTTGAACAAGAACTTGTTCCTTTTGGCTAATAGGAAAAAGAGTTTCTGTAATGTAGAAAGAAGAAAACGCAGTACTACCAAAAATACCAGTTATATGACTTAGAAATTGCTGATTGGTTCTAAATGTCCTCCTACAAATAATTCAATAGAAAGTAAAGCATGGGGATATGGAAAGGTGGTTGTGACCTAGTATTTTAGATTTTCAAGACATGAAGACATTCAAAGGAGTGGGTGGTTAGATTTGGAGAGAACTTCAGCAGCTCTTCAAAATAGGCCCTTCAGAGCCAACAGCCCAGCTTCTCTGCTTTTACCAAACAAGAATGCTATTCTGGTTTTTTTAAGGACAAAAGAATATTGGTGAAATTCAATGGTAATACCTTGAAAAGATGTAACAACATTTTTAACATTTAATTCTGGGTAGACCTGTATAGTGTCAGAGTCAAAACAGATCATTAAATTTGTCTGCTGTGACTTCTACAGAAACACAGACAGCTTGAGTTTCAGTAAATGGTCCTTGTAGCCAATAATGTCTTTGAATTTCTGGGCTTCTGCTAATTCTAAAAAATTATCAGGACTTACAAAGCTGAACTGATGAATCTTATACAGCTTTGAGCAACAGGTCCAGTACTATAATTTCTTTGTTTAGTTCAGAACTAGAATTTGTTTTGTTCTTTCTCAAAATATAGACTGTTTTACAATGTGAAATAATTATTTTAGCACTTTTGCTAAGGTCTAGGCATTTCTATGACTTTTTAACATGGACATTGGAGCTGAATGCCACAGCCCACTGACAGCTTCACTGATGTACTGGTGTAGAGGTAGCATTTTCCTGACCTCCAATCCATATTTCCACATTTACTTTTTGTGCTCCATGTTAACTCAGGTGCTTACGTTGTGTAGTCTCACCTCTGCTCTGGTTCTGAAATCTTTCTAAATATCACTGATTTCTATGAAAAGGTGCTTTTGGATTTTATTTTAAGCATCACCTCTGCTCTTTATTTCTGTGTGTGCAGTTTCTTATCTGGCTACTTTACAATAACACTAATCAGAATAAATACTTGCTACAATATTCCGTGGACACCAGGGCTTGAAAGCAGTAATATATTTCACTGGACATCCACAGTAAATGAACAAGAACAAAAATTTATAAAATTCTAGAGTTCTTGTGTTTTCAGCACAACACAAATGATAATGGAAAATTACTGGGGAAAAAATATGAACATTGCAGGAACCAGGATGTTAAATGAGTTTGAATTATTGTCTGGAATCTCTAGTTCAACATAGCTTCAAAATGTGTCAGGTTTCTTATGCTAAAATGTATTGAGTCAGAACCCCTGGTTGGTGGTTTGTTTGGTTTTTTTCTAGTTCCTTTTTCATTTTCCTCTTACCAAGTTTCAGCTCATGCCATTAGTTATTACTGAAGTGTCAGAGGAGAGTGTTAAATTTTATATGATGTTTTCTTTCTTTAGGGACGTCCTGGAGAATATCTGCATTCCGCACTACACAGCATGCACAGAAGGCACCTCATGGCAAAATACAAACAACTGATTGTAAAACTAAAACACAATTTGGTAAGTTTTTACATTTTTAAAATCTATATTATATATAGTTATAATAACCTGCAAGTATCCTGAAAAGTTCTGCCAAGTGCATGGGCATTGAGGGGAGAGAAAAGCTAAATCATAGACACTGGAGATATAGAAGACATCCTCCCTGATCTCTTGTGAGTGCAAAATAGGTTTATGTTGTCTGTTTTTGACATGTAGCAAGCATCAGATATCAGTGAAGTGGTTCTGGTTCCTTCAGAGAGGGGCTGTTTCCTGAATGCTTTGTATTATTTTCTTCCAGGATGTCATGAAGCCCAGGTTTTGAAGCACTGGAATGGCAGCAAAATCTGATTGACAGAGATCAGAGGGGTTAGAATGGATGTGTCTTGGGAAGGTCAGATTTCCAAACAGTGTGTTCACTACTGTGATCTCTTCTTGGCATCAGGGCAAGGACATTTTATGTTTACTTATGCTTAAGAAAGGTGTGTGGATAGCTGGGCAGCTTTTTGACAGAGCGTGTTATTGGAAGGAGGAAAATTTCTCTTGCTATAGAAATAGATTAGGACAGTAGGAAGAGCCTTTTCATCACTAAGAACTTGCATTCATTCAGTAAACATTAAAACTCCTGCTGTCCTACCCACTTGGGCACTGTAAAGATGTTTCTAGGCTACTTCTGCTTTTTATAAGATTAAAAATTATATTTGTCAATATACATTATATTTAAAACTACCCTATTAACATTTTGTGCAAAAAACACTTGTGCTTTTATAGCAAAAAATTCATATGAAAACAAATTTATCTTTTCCCATAAAGGAACATATTTGACAAAACTTAAAAATGGTTTTACTTTCAATAAAAATATGCATATGATGTGTTTTGAAGCCATTCTAAATTAGAAATTCTGTTATCGTTGAGTCAATTGCAAGATTCTTAGAAGTTTGTCTTAGTAAATAGCAGTGAAATTGGAATATGCTTGGCTGGAAGAGAGAAACCCTTGCAGGCAGCTCTGATTCCTGTGAGGCAGCTCGCAGTTCTGAGTGACTGTTGGCAGGCTCACTAGGTCAGATGCACTTTTTGCCATTCTGTGGAAGTGGAATACTCAGAAACTGCTTCAATGTCACCGTTCCCTTCGAAATCACCACTTATGCTAAAACACCTGCTCTGACACTGCTTCTCTAGAGCCTCTAATTTATGGCATAAAATACCATTATTTTTAACAGAGCAGAAAGATTTCTTACATTAGCCCTTAGATTTTTTTTTTAATATCATATTGAGCATTTATAGCTGAGTGTGTATCTTCAAGCATTTCCATATTATCCCCTAATTTTTCCCATTTGTAGAGCATGAGAGTCCAATTTAACATCAAATTTCTCTTCCATGGGTTTAATAGCACTTAGTTTGGTATTTATGGAAATTTCATGGGTAGAACCAATCTCTGTCAGCTTCCCCACGGTGGAAATTACAGGGTGTGGGAGAGAATATGGAGCTGCTGAGGGAGAACTCCCTCGAGTGATCTCCCTATCTTCCTCTCCAAAGCATATTAGCAATAATTTCTGAAGTGTCACAGTTATATTTGGAGGGGTTTTTTTCTGAAAAATGTAAAAAGATAAAATCTGTTTTGAAGTCTCTTAACCTAAAAGTCTTGCCTTCCAAAATCTTAGTGCTGCATGTGTCAGCTGTGCTTGCAATTATGGGCAACTCCAGTGAAGTTAATAAGATGCCACTATGTCCAAGAGTGTTCACAGCACTGGAGTTTAAATTACAAAATTACACTATCGAAAAAGAATGGCCCTTTTCTGCAGCTGTGAAATAATTAATTCTCAGAAAATAGCAGAATACTTTTTTATTATTATTATTTTCCAGCTTTTAAATTAATACCATCACTACTGATTCAACTCAAGGTTACACGAATTCTATTCTAGAGAAAATGGCCTCAGATCCTACAGTTGCTGGTTTCTGTGGCAACATAATTCATATGAGGAAAAGCTTAATTTTATTGTGAAAATGATGCTTTTAGCACCATAACTCTTGACAGTTTGTTTTGAAATTAACTTCTATTTTTTTCTACAGTACAGTATGGTACAGGATTTTTTCCTCTAAGAGTACAAAATCATTTGAGAAAAGTTACTAATAAAACATTTGGGTTGATGGCTTATCACCACTTGTAAAACATTGGCTGTCTGCTCATCAGCTCTCATTTCCTGCAACCTTGATAATATAGCGGGGGTAGAGCTCCCTGCTAGAGCTGTGGTGCTTCTGAAATGAGCTGGATGTTGTTCACAAGCACAAAACCTAAAACAAACAACCCCCACCCCCAGCTCTCGTCCATCTATATATATATAGATAGAGATGTAGATCCTCCTAGCACAAGGTGATATTTATGTTTGCTTTATTTTGGAACTCTCTGGGTGGTAACAGACACTGCCAAAATAGAACTGTGGTCCCTCATCCACTTTCTCTTTTATTTCATAGGGCTGCTGCAGTCACAAGGAATGAACTCTGGGACAAAGAAAGGTTTCTACTCACTGTGCTGGGGACAAGCTCTTCCTCTGCAGGCTTTGATGGACATTTCCAAATGTGTCACTTGCTGACAGTAGGTGAATGACAGTTGGCTCATGCATATGAGTTTTCCTGAAAGTAAGGGTAAAATTCTGTAGAAGTTGCAATTTGCTCTCAGCTTCAAAGAAAACTTGGCATGATATGGTTTAACAGAACCATCATTTTATTCAATCAGGTTGGTATCCATCCCTGTTTCTGCACTGTTAAATTTTTGGGCAGTTACTGCTCTTTCTTGTATATCTTTGAAATCTTTGAAATCCTCCCCCACCTCCCTGAACTACATTTAAAATACAGAAATTCCATTCTCTGAGACATTCAGTTCTCCTAATACTCACTGTATTAAGCATGGCTATGCTGGGAAGCTAAATAGCATGAGTATTTTTTTTTCCATTTACTGATTTTCTTATATTAATGAACTGTGGGAAAGTTGAGCTAAATTAATGAGATTGGCTAAAAATGTAAAGGGTTTATACTCCTCCCTCTCAGACAGATACTGGGCACTCTTTCCTCTGAGTTGTCCCATTGAAGGACGTGGCTAAGACTCTTCTAATCTGAGTGGAACAAGTTTAGTCTAAAATCCTTTGTCACTATTGCAATCAATCAGAACTGAGATTTCTTGAGTGGATGTTTGGTGCAAGCTGTACAATCACCCTTAGACAAAGCACGGTTGGAATTCTGAAGCAGCTGCCTGCCTCCTCTGCCAGGATGAGGTACGAGGAAGCAGCTGTCAGAACCTGATGATGAGATGCACTGATAGAGCTGTGGGATTACTTTTACCCATCTCATGTCTATACAAAGCACGGTGGAAGCTGAGTTATTATTATGCTGAATTATTGAAGAATTTTTATATAATTATATATTCAGACCTGTCAAATACAATTTTAATGGCATGAGATAGGCCCATAGATATTTACTCTTCATGTGGCCACAACCTCTTGCCCCAATCAGCATTACCCAGTTTCATGATGCTTTCAAAGGCAGCCCACAGGACTGTGCTTTCCCCAGTTGCAGTCTGATGCTGAAGTGAGTACAGCAAGAGGATGAGATCAACAGTTTCTGACTCAGATTTGCCATTGCTTTGGTCTGCTTCGCTAGATCAATGAAGAAAACGAGGCAGGTATTCAAAATATTTATATCTCAGTCTAAATTCAAGCACCTAATTTAAACTTAAATCTGATTTAAATCTAACTTAAATTGATGGGATTGTTCCTATGCTCAAATACATAATGCAGCATTAAGGTCTATGTAAATAGGACTCAATCCAATATTCTTAAGGTTCAAGACTTCTAAGCATGTCTTTAGTGAAATATTCTAATTACTGATATATTAAGGTTCTGTGCGAAAACTTTCTTAAAAAATCTTCTAAACAATGTTCCACAGAAGAAATCAAGCTAGAAAACTGCTATAACAATACCCTTGTATTCTGGTAAGTTGATGGTACAGAATCACAAGCCCTATTGATATTTGGTATTGATCAGACTGTTTGTAGACAGCTCTTCCTATTTTTTCACTCTCCACTTCTTCCTTATTCCTGTGAAATATTAATAGTGATTTCCTTTGCTACACCAAAATATAGAAACAAAGTGTAAATTGTAAGTGTAAATTTTTTTAGCATGACATTACTGAAGAATCAGATTAGTTTAAGGAATGCATAATTCATTGTCTGGGACATTGGTGGATACTGACAAAATTCTATTAATCTTTTTTTCCCTAGCTAATTGGGGTTTCTTTGCCCTTTTCAAGAAAGAATATCCTATTCATAAATCCAGTACATCCAGGACTTATGTTGCATTGCTTTTATTATTATTGTATCACTGTTTCAGTAGTTCAGTTTTAGAACTGCAGACATAACTGCCAAGGAGATTTACAACCGACTGTTATAGCAGCATTTTATAGCTCAGACTGCACTACAGATCCTTTAAAGCCTTAACACTTATCCTGTGACTTCAGTTTAAAAATACAATTAGCTTCTTTCTCTTGGTAAGAGCTGTTGGTACCATGAAATACTCAAATAATCTGTTGCCCACGATACTTTTTACTTATTTTGGATAGTATTCTGAATTTCCAGCAACAATGATTTTGCTGCTAAACTAGAAGTTCTTTATCAAAAATGCGCTCCCCTCTCTCTGCACATCTTCCTTGCCCATAGCACTACTGTCCCTTTCCATCTTCTACATTCCAGAACCTGGCACCAGCAGTTGAAAAGCTAGACAAGAAAACACATTATTTCCTCCCCCTGCTTTTTAAGGGTTTCTAGAGAAAATACTGAGAGCAAAACCAAAATTCTTCTTTGTCAGTGGTAATCTCATTTTCTTTATTTTTTTATCAATAACCTGCTCTCTTT
>VWYI01028366.1:189742-226807 GCA_013399455.1 Anthoscopus minutus
AACCCATCCTTATCTTTTTTCTCATTACTGTTACTAATCTCAAAAATCTGATATCCCTTCTCAAAGAGGAAATATCCACGTGGTTTATCCTTTGTACCTTGAAAAATATTTACTGCTCAGTGTTCTCCTTAATAAGCAGTTCACCTGCTGGTTTTCCTGATGCAGTCTCTCTTTGATAAATCTCTCACTGAATAGGTTCAACATCTCATTAGTGAATGAGATGAGGTGTGGGGTGTACATGTGCAAGTTGTGATCTGTGAAGAGCAAGGAAGGAAATAAAAAAGAGGTAAATTATACACCTCTTAATGTTTCAGTAAATTGCTGTTTTTACTACTTATTTGTGTATGTAGTAAATGTATACACATATATAAAATTGCAATTATAATGCAAAAAGTAGTTGTTAAGAAAGAGAACATTTCATTATGATCAGGGAAATTAATGAGGTCTGGCTTCCTATGGATTTATGTCCTTTGTGTCTTAAGTCCCCGGTTCTGATTGCACTACTCCCAGTTCCTTCCCAAGTCTCCTGTGATGTCCACACTGGCAGGAAATGGAACTTTCTGCAGTTAACACACAGCTGCCAAAGAGAAGTGGATAATGACTGAATCCTGTCTTTCCCTCTGTTAGAGCACTAATTTCTTTCCTGTACAGCTGCTGATTTCCAGAATATGTGTAGGAGCTTCAGACTTTTATCTGTCTTTCAAATTTGTTCTCAGATGGCCACCATTTACTGTGGAAAGGAAATTTAGCAGACATGCAACAATTTAAAATGTTTTTCTCCCTAATTTACAAACTAAAAATGAGATCAAATTAAAATATACAACTTGTGTAGAGTAGTCATTTGGGAGCATCAGTTATTATTCCAAAAGTCTTTTACTCGTGCTATATTAATCACTGATCCAATTGAATAAATAAAGTGTTAGTAAAAGGATGTGCAACACTAAGAATTTGAACAAACACACTTTATTTTACTAACATTTCTGAGCATCAGACACAAAACAAGTCTCTCCATGGCTGTCCTGCATAGTAGAATTACCAGATTCACAGACACTGAGCACGTGCCTTAGGGAGGAAAACTCCCTGCCCTCATCAGTGCTGTGCCAGTGGAAGCAAGCAAGGGAGTAAAAAGGCACAAACCAGGAGCCCTCAGCCCCAGAGGGAGGGCTATAATGCACTGTCAAAAGATCATGATCTTTTGTACTCCACTCCAAGACTGTAACTCCAAGCAGATGATAAAAGTCTTGGACCCTGTAGAGGTGCTGCTCTTATGGCACAACATGGTTTTCCATGTTTTCCATCATGCTTAACGTTTCTGAATTCTAGAAGTGTGGTCATTGCCACTGTGATGCACGACACAGAAAGAATCAGGAACAGAACACAAGGGAGAGGTTTTCCTTGAGGCAGTCAGCCTCTGAGGCAGAGAGAAGCTTTTATTTTGAGTTTTTCAGCCCTTTTTATAAGGTGTTTTGATACAGGTTTAACACGATTGGCCAAAGGAACCACCTCTCTGGTGCCATTGGTGGAACAAGTGAGAAAACCACGTTTTGGACTCCTGTTCTCCTTATCTGGGGAACCTGGCTTCTGTTTACAAAAAACAGTCCTTGAAGGAGAATGCTCCTAAGAGTTTTCCGTCGGGAACATTCTCAGCCACTGACAAGTTAAGAATTTTCCTCTAGCTCAGAAAATCATGTCCACAGGTCATTTTCTTTCTCCATTTCAGAGAAGCTAAGAACTTATTACACTCCCTATTCCCTTTTTCTTGGTATGTGTCTTTCCTTCTCTTCCCACCATCCCCACTCTCTACACAATGGCAGTTAACCCCACTTGTAGCAGACCAAATAAGCCAAGTTTTTCCAAATGTGAAGGTCTGAAATTCTGTGCACCTATATCAGACTAAAATTTTTCTTCCATAAATATTTGAAAAATTACAGCCAACTATTGTTAAATACCCAGGCTATAAATAGTGCTGAATCATGCAATCAAGAATTGCATAATAATCACTCCAAAATATGCACCCAGTACTTCAATGCTACAGAATGTCACCTCTCAGTTAAATCAGTCTGATGGCTTGTGTGTGCCAAGTAGCTGCTTGGTAGAATATAAATATTGTATAATAAAATATTGCACTTTAAAGAGCCCAGGCAGACATAGTGGAGAAATGGATTCCTCAGGAAGCATAAAGGTTCACTAGTTGAGTGTTTGCCCCTATTTGCTATTTCAAATAAATAACATTATAATATAAGCCCTGAATCACATAAAAATAGCCTTGAAATAGTAAAAGGAGTTTGCAATATTAATGGGTTAGAAATAATTCATCACTTTAGCATATTTCTGAGTGCTGTATCAATTTATCTAAACTGTTTGGTGCCTAAGGCTCTCTAAATCATTGTAGCTATTGTAACTTATTTTGATGATATCTTCGATTAACATTAAAGAAAGGAAAAGGATTTAAAGGTATTTACTAGATTATTCATAGTTAAATATAGCTATAAATATAACAATTAAATGAATGAAAAGAATGGGAATAAGGTAAAATGCTCTGGAGATCTTTAGAAGTGTCAGGACAAGTGCATTTGAAGGCCTAGAGCCTTGTGATGTTTAAGCTAGAAGGACATCTTTGAAGAAATTACCAGAAAGTCAATTTTAAGCATAATTTACTGAATTGGAAAAAACTCTATATCTGTATTCTGAAAGTAGTACCTTTATAAACCTGAGTCTAAAGTCTGCATATCTGCTCAGCAAAGCAAGGGAGAGGACAAAGCTCAAGGAAAAGGGACAAAATTATGGCACAAGTCTGAAGGAAAGAGTAAAATTGTAGAGTTTTACCTGAGGCTTGTTTTATTTTTGTTTTTTTTCCTTATTAATTATCTCTCTGGCATATGTTTCCCTTTACATTTAATGAATTGAAAGAATTCTACCAGGCTGCATATTCAGATATTTTGCTGAAATCAGCCATAGCTTGCATGAGGAAAGATATGGCACAAATTGTAGATTTATGGAAGCAGAAGACACTTGAGAGAAACACATTATCAGATGTGTGTTTCTTTGAAAAGGCCTCATTGCAGCAGCAGTTTCAAAGAACTTCGTTAATATTTAATAAAGATTTTAACACAGGGACAATAAAGGAAGATGCTGAGACACTGTGGATACCTTATTATATCATATTTAGTTGTTGATAAATGATCTACCTGAGGTTGGTACTGATGAATCTACTGTAATTAATAGTAAAGATGGGAGGAAGGCATTTCTGAGAGTAGAGTGAAAGGTGTGTGTGAGCCTTTCAAGCAGTTCATGCAAAGATGATGTTTGGATCTTTATGCAGATGTTTGAATTGTTTGGCTCAGAAGATACAGAAGTTCAGAGGTTCAGAGCAGTTTTCTCTCTAAGGCAGGTCACTGAAGAGGTCTTTCAAAATTCATCCTCCTCACCCTTGTGTTTTTGTGTTTGGTCCATCACTGTAGAGATATTTTTCAATTTCACTATATCTGGAACATCAGCCTTTAGGAATTACAGACTTTTCTGAAGCCCTGAATTCAGATTTGTATTGCATGCAGAAGACTGTTGCCAGATTCTGCTGTTCATTAATTCCTGCCAGAGGCAGGCTCTTTTCTCTGCATCATGCTGGATGAACAGTCTGCCAGAGATTAGCTGGCCCACTACTTATGTTTCCTTCAGCACTTGCTGGACAGTTGGCAGCACCTCCTCACTCACACCTCTTTGCTCTCTTATCATTGCAGAAATAAGGTAATAATTTTGTCCATGAATATCTTGAAAGAGGAGAACTTTTAAAATATCACCTGGATCAGGTCCTAAAAACTACAGGGAATTCAACAGAAATGGAAAAAAAACCCAAACAGAACAGCCATGGCTTGATGCAGGCTGTCTGATCACAAGGAGCATTGGCTGTAATATCTCAGCCAGCTTCCTGCTCTCTCTAGGTCATCTCTCCATTCCCAGAAGGCCAAATAGGCTGTTGGTGTTCCCAGGCAGGCTGCAGAGAAGTCCACCATGGATGAGTACATGAGAAATGGCATCTTTTGCCTTTTAGGACGCGGGCTTATTATGGTATCCAAACATCTAACCCCACTGTTTTCACTTCCAAAGCTCTGTAATTAGAAGGTTAATGTATTTTCTGTTCCTTACCAGATCTGCAATATGAAGTTTAGGTATTGATTCTCCCCTTTTCCAGCATTTGCTTTCAATTCTTATGAGTCTCCTTTTATTTTTCAGTTTGGTATTTTAGCCAGTGTCCCACATAAGCCAAATCTCCATGACCCCAATTACATCATACTTCTTTTTAAGTGCTCTGTGTTGTTTCTAAAAAAACCCTGCTAATTTGTTCCTTCTGCTGCTTCTATTTTTGTAGGAAGAATTGACTTGCACAGGACTCATGTTTTCTCCTCTGCTCTCCTCACCACTTCTCCAACTCACTTGCTCCCTGCTGCTGGGAGATTCTGCTTGTTAGATGCTGTTTTAGTTTTACCTAGGATTGCTTCTGCCCAATATTTAACTCTTGACAATCTATGCAGTATTCCAAAAGAAAAAAAAGGAATATTGTCCATGTATTTTGTTTTGCCTTTTATTCTTCAAAGGAAAAATAATGACTTTTTGAAATGTTGACTATGCATTTC
Source organism: Anthoscopus minutus (assembly GCA_013399455.1). Classification (NCBI taxonomy): domain Eukaryota; kingdom Metazoa; phylum Chordata; class Aves; order Passeriformes; family Paridae; genus Anthoscopus; species Anthoscopus minutus. The sequence continues at coordinate 194,374 of VWYI01028366.1, forward strand.
AGTTAAAGTATATAGATCTTAGCCAAGCACATGTACTTATGGTTTCTCCCATTACTGTTGCTTATTTTTCTCTTCATTTTCCCTCGGTGATAATTTGTCTTTTTTTCATATTATTTGAAATAGATGTTGCTTGCATTTTCTTGAAATGAAATTAGATGTAACCCAGAAAATTCTTCACACACTGCTGCCAAGAAATTAAAAAGCACTTAAGTGACTTAGGAAAGAGCTGTTTCCACAACCCAGCACTACATGTGATGTTCCCAGATGGAAGCTGGCATCCTCCTCTGCCAGTGCAGCACAGTGCAAGGACACCAGCGTAGCTCTGGCAAGTCATGCAGCTGCATATTATTGGTTTTCATCTCCTAAATCACATGAGCAGTTCTGAATGGTTTTTCATACCTAACTACAAAGCAGGATGTGAAATTTAAACGTTCTGGCAAATACCAGAATGATTAACAGCCCTGCAATAAGATGCATTCAGCTTAAGTAACACAAATCCTTCGTCAGAAATGGGGCTGCATAACAGGCCACATGTCTGAATGTGTCTGTGCCTGCTCAGTGTTTGCTGGATATCAGTGAGGCTGGATTTTCTGTGGGAAATATTATCATTCCAAAGTGTTCAGTATCCCTACACCATCATCTCCCTTCATGGTTTGGGAGAAAATGCAATAGGAACAGAGATGGCTGAAATGCCATTTTGGAATTTGCACTTTTGGGTTTGAATTGCAGCCACAGAGACTTTCCCAAAGTCAAGGCCTATCTGTATGATCTGCTCATTGCACAAAAAATTGGTGAGAGCGATCATTAAATCTTTGATACAAACAAGAACAACTGGTGAGGAATTAGAACCACATCTAAACATAATATATGGGAAGAGTTACCGATAAAGCCTTGATCTCTTGACTGATAGCATAAGGTTTTCTGTGCTGCTTCTGCCCTTATTTCAGGATGCTCATCTGATAAAGTGCACACTAAATGTCACAGGGATCTCCAGCAGCTTCAAAGCCCAGAGCTGCTGGTGCTCAGAGCTTATTTCAGCACTTATGGAACACCTCTGTCCTGTCCCAGGTGTGCTCAGTTGGGCCTCCTGAGCCTCCTGTGTAAGGACACTTGCAAGGCAAGAGACAACAAACAGGATTAGTGCAGGAAGGAAAATTTGAGATTAGAGCAGTGCCAGAGTTTCACAAATACACATTGTGGACAAAGATAGAAGCTTTATGTCTTGGCACTTGGCAGAGTGCAATTCAAAACCTGTAGTGTTTGAGGAGATGGGTGTGACAGAGAGACTCACAGAAAGCCTGTGAGAATACCAGTTGGTTACTTTTATTTTTTTCCCCCTGTAATCTATGACATCATGAGCAAGGGTTTATGCTTACCTTTAAATTGGCACTGAGAATCCTCTGGACAAGGGAAAAAAGTATTTAAATCAATCAAACAAAATAGAGAAAATATTGTCTTCCAGTGCAAGGTCTGTAAAAGGAATAAAAATGGGCTGAAGTGGAGAAATCTCTGCTGAATTCTGAAGGAGACTACTATTGTCTGCTAAATGACATTCCTCAGGCATTTCAGGTTACCTTTCTGGGTCCTGCAACATCTCTTTTCATGGCTGCCATGGTAACTATCATGGCTTCAGAGGGTGCAGCCTGGGCAAGGTGCTGAGCACACCTGGAGGTTCCTTCAGCAGAGATACATATCCACCATGGTGTCATTTCTGCTGGATTTTTCTAGCAGAGGAACTGGCTCAATGGATACCTTGTGCATTGATATGTGGAATATTTCGCTGCTGTGGTTTGGCAGGTAGCCTAAGAAAATGGCTCATTTTCTGGACATATTTCTTTTCATTGGGCTCTACAGAGAAAGCAATTGTGCTCTATGGTGGCCATCACCTGGCCTCCCACTTGCAGAGTTTTTTCACTCTAACAGACAATAAATGGCCTCTAACCCTATTCCATGTACCCTTCTGCGTCCCCTGAGGCTCTGTGCTGCTCATAGCCACCCATCACAGGGCACAGGACTGCTCCAGAAGTACATTTTCCATCAGGAACATCTGCAGAGTGGTGGGAGATGTGTGGGCAGTGGCAGAGGTCCTCCCTCAGAGGAGCAAACAGTGGGGCTGAGGACTGGAACTGTGGTGCAGGGACACTGAACTGAACCTGTCCCCACATCCTCCTCCTCTCTCCAGCTTCTTCCTCCAACATCCAGCACAGCAGCTGCAGTGTTAAGCAGTCCCCTCCAATTTGTGTCAAAACTCCTAACTCTTATTCAGTTATTTTTAGTCATAGCACTTGAAATGAAGCAATTGCAGGGACTAAAAAAAATAGTTAAAAAATAAGCATTAACAAAGATGTAACCAAAAAGAAGTGTGATTTTCAATTTCATTGTAATTCTACGTGGGGCAGATAATTTGAAAGGGTTCAAATAAGTACATATTATCTGAAAAGATCAATAAGTTTTAGGTATTGTTTTAAAACACTGAGCTCAGTAACATCATAGATTATTTTTTTTGCAGCTTACAGAAAGTGAACAAAACAAATCAGACTGCACTTTAGAGACTTAAAGAATGGTGCATTGTCAGAATAAAACCCAAAGTAGTTCCACAGGAGTTAGTGAGCTTGGATTAATGTCTTTGAGACTCATAGAATTTGAGGACAGACCATATCAGGGATCAGAACACCCAAGATAACTAAAAGACCATTGCAAAGTCTGGCTTAGGAGAAATGAGATTGTTTAAAGTAGGAGAGCACAGAAGTTTTGGCAGAAAGAAGATATAATGACTCAGTGGACTTAGTTTGCAAAACAAAGAATTGGAATTGCTAGCTATACTGGAAAATACAAACTGTGATTCTGAATAAAATCCAACATACAAATAATGCAGCAGAATGCTCAGCACTAAGCTGTGCCTTGCCTTTACACAAAGATCCAATGCTTGAATTAAATGAAAGCATTTTCTGAAAGGCCTCAGACAAAGACAAATGCAAGCACTTACACCTGTGCTCGTACGTATTTGTTACACTGCAGGAGAAGGCGATTGCAGAGCAAGGAGAGGCAAAGGATAAAAGATTTCTCTTGACAATTTTTTGAGGAAATGGTTGCACTTTTTGTTTGAAACATTTTCTTGAACATAAATAGTCTTCTCTTGCTTTGTTTGTAAGATGTTCTCCCTAGACAGTGATCAAATTGCAGGTCTCACTCTTTCCACTTCCAGGTTCTTTTTTTTATAATGCTCAGTAGGGTAAATGTTGCTGTACTAAAAGTGCACCTTGTTCCATACTCTGTTGTGCCCAGTGAAGCTCCCACAGCTGTGGGCTCTGACTTCTGACAAGTGTGGATACACAAGAGCAGTGGTACTTTTGTGTGAGTAATGGCCATTTTTATCTGCAAAAGTTTAGTTTCTGGTCCCACAAAATGAAGGAAAATTAACATTTAGAAAAAGACTACAAATTTGAAAAGTGAGTGGAAAAAGTACTGTGGGACTAGCAAAGCTTTGTTTAGTTTAACACAATAAAAAAGGAGAGATCAGATAGGATACATTTTCTCTTTTTAAGGGATATATTTTAAATTAATTAAACAATGTAAAGGCATAAAAGTGAGCAGGAGAAACACCAAGAAGGAGAAAAAAACTGTATAAGAGAAAGAATAACATCTGACCCAGGCAAAGCTCTTTATAACTCATTGATGAATAAATATATATCTCATATAGGAAATGATAGGAATCAGTTCTGGACCAGTTCAGTAACAGTGTGGTTAGATCAACAAGTCTGATCTCAAGACAGAGTAGATAAATTGTGTTGGGTCTAAAGCAGGATCTTAGGACATCACCACCTTCAGTACCAGCAAGCTTTGGAGTCAAAGTACTGCTCAAATTCTAATAATCCTGTACTTCCACATTTTCTGAATAACCTGAAACATGAAGTCTGGAAAGGTCAGTCACGAAGGAAGGGAGGTTGTGCTGGCATTGCCCTCCAAAAGTGCCTTACTTTCATTTACCATTTGTTCTTTGTCTCTCATGAGCAACCTTTTTATAGATGCCTCAGTGAATTACTGTGCATAAGATTACAGAATATTATTGTGACTCTTTCTCTTTCAGGCTTTCCAAGCTAAAAGTTTCACTTTTTTTTGGTTGTTCTATACATGGAGCAGAAAAATATTTGTTTTCTTAGTAGTTGCCTTGTTTAGGGCTGAGGTTCTTCTGAGGAATGAGTCCTATACTGGAGTGAGACAGAATCTACTTCAGTGTCTTGCATTCAAAATGAAATTCTGACATCCCAGAAAATATTGTTCTATGCACACAGTTTCATGTGATTCATGAAGGTACCATTGAGGATTCATTTTGTATTATTTTGGAGATATTTTTCATTGCTGGCAAAGAGGTGAACATTTATCTGTATGTAAAATAGAAACCAAATATGCCCATTGAAAACTAATCAAGAAAAATGTCAGAGGAAATTTTTTAAACTAGAGTTTTGTGGGGTTTTTTGGGTTTTTTTGGGTTTTTTTTGCAATCAGGTAAAATTGCATGTATTTGGATCTGGATATTATTTTCTATGGGGGCTGGAAAAACCAATTTGTTTCTTTCTAGATCTACTTTTCATTATGCAGTTGTACAGACTGTAATACAAAGTACATGAAATGGTAATTCTTCATTGTTTGATAATAAGAATTAATATAAATCAAATTATTAAATAATGTATGAAAACACATAATATAAATCCTTTGAATAATATTTCATGAAAGAGGTTTCTAAACTTTTTTCATGAATCTGAGCATGTGCTATTGATTTATAACTCCTGAAGGAGGAACAATGAGGTCAACCAACATTGCATCATTGCCAAGATATTTAATGGATCTTTCTCTCCAGACCATGCTTTGACAGGTCTCATACTCCTAAGAAAAATCCTGTTATTATCAATTCATTATTAGTTTTCATTGAAGGCATGGAATCAGGTCACAAACCTTTTTTTTTTTTTCAAAGACTCTGTGACTATGGCTTTTGCTTCCAGAGATAAATAAGGAAATGATGGATGAAGCTTATTTACCACAGTTAAATTATCAGTAGAAAACTCATTGGCTGGTCCATCAGGGTAAAGAAATTTCATAAATTCAATAAACCACCAGCAGTATAATGTGTAGATATACATGTGAGATGCAAAAAACCCAGAGATTGACCAAGCTGATTAGAAAGACAGAAACACATTAAAATGAGTGACTGGCAAGCTCTGGAGGAGGCTGTTTGATGTGGATAAGCTTCACGCTGTGCATCTCTGCTGGTAGCAGAAATAGCTGGAAATTTTGTAGGGGCAGCCTTGTAGATTGTGCAAGTGGCTGGCATGAAAGGCAGAGGACAGAAGCCAAATACTTTTCAATTTGTTTTTACCAGGCCTTTGTGACTTTCTTCTCTATTAACAATAATGAACAAAGATTTTTCCAAACTACGTTAAAAGAGTTTGGGAAAGAAACTGTTATTTTGCATGGATTGTTTCTCAGCCATTTTCTGATACTTCTGAGCATGGCAAGCAAATACTTCCTTACTCATCTGTCAGTTCCACTGATTTTATTGCAACTCTGGGGATACCTCAGCACAACAAATATGTAAGACTATACTTGAAATTTAAAAAATGCTCTGTGCAGGATGAGGTATTCTGTGATTTAATAACAGACTCTGACACTCAGAACTACTTTGAAAACATTAGCAACAGCTCCAGCCTGTGGCTTCATTACATTTTGTCCTCTTCATTACTGATGATTTCCTTTTCATCTACTATAACTTGCAACCATTTGTGAAAGATCTAAATATTTTTTGTATTTCTACAATTTTTCCCCCTTACAGTCAACCAAAGATTCTGTATTCTGTCTCAATTCACTATTTTATGAACACTGAAGGAGGGGAGAAGCAGATGGTGGAAACAAAGAGTGTTTTATTAAGTGAAGAAATGGGAGTTTTTCCATGATATTTTTGACTCAAGCGTTGGTTGTGTTGCATCTCTCTGCTGCACTAATTGGTATTCTGTTTCTGTTTGAACTAGTGCTGAATCAGGGCTGCTTATACATGAGTTTTTAGGCTTTCTGTGGATTTACTATAATATATTACTCGTGGAAGTTGTCCTCATTGATGTTACCAAAGCAACGCATGTAGATCCCATCTCAAACAGAGCCTACTGTGCAAACAGCTCTGTGTTTGCCCAGGCACTGCTCACATGCACTGTAAGACCTGTGAGTAAAGTGTCACTGATGTCTTGTGGGACTAGGAAATGTTGTATATACTACTCCAATTCACATCTTGCTCAACCTTATCAGGGAATGTCACCTCTTGGGGGAGTGTACCCACTGAAAAAACTTACAGTGTAATTGCAAATTTAACATAGCTCCAATATTTACTGAAATAATTAGATAAGAGAACTGAATTTGCTATGAATTTGTACACAGTTTTCCACGCTGCTCATTTCATTATGTGCTGCTGTGGGACACAGGTACCCAGTGTTTCAAAGAGGGCTGGCCATGGCTGGTTTCACAGCCTCAACTGAGATCAAGCCCCTCACACCGTGACTGGGCCTGGAGCAGGGGCCAGGCACCCAACAGCTCCAACCATGTCCTGCTGGAGTCTGAGCCCTCTGGCACAGGAGGGACAAAATCCAGCCCCAGCTGCAGCCCTGAAAGGGTTTTTACAAGAACTCACTTTCCCTGCTCTGCTCTGCTTTCTGTGGGGTGGACAAATGGCATTCCTGTTTTATTTAGAGACTGAATGGCATAAGGGAGGACCATCATGTACCTGCTTAGGCTCAACAGCTACTTAACATTAAATTGGTTTGGTCACACCTAAGGGGGACCAATAATTGCCTGGGGGCAACACTGAGCTGTCCCTTGGGAGGCCACACTCCCTCTTGGTCCAAAGGGATTTGTGAATGGGAATGAATGAATGAACGAACTAACGAATGAATGAGAAGATTACTCCTCTTAGTCCAGCTTGTAAAGCAGCACATTTTGTGATTAAAATAATTTCTTTTAAAAATAACTGGTTAGAAATCATGGAATGAAAAAGTTTAAACCTAGAGCTTGATAAAAATGAGGATATATTTGGGTGCACACGGAAAGAGAAGCCTTACCCTGGGCTTGCAGTTCTGTTTTGCAGCCTGTGGAGGCTTGGAAGGGAGCCCAGCATTTGTACAGTACAACTTATCTAGTACTTGAAGCACAAAACACAGTGTGCTTTTTTTGCTTTTTCAACACATGATTTTGGTCTGAATCCAAAGAGGCATCTTGAGATTTTTGTTTGATGACCAGCAGACAAGGTATCATTTGGTGACTGTATCATGTCTGGGATTCAAACTGACACTTCTCTAGAGTAATGCAAGAAACGTTTGTAGTTTTTTCCTTCTATTTTTCTGCAAAAAATACAGATATGTTTTATTTTGGAAATCCAGATTTCTGTTTTGTACAAGTGTATTTTTAACATAAAATAAAAGCAAGGTAAAACACTGAAAATTGTTACCAAAAACCTGTTCATTCTTCCAAGGACTCTGTTTTATTCATAAAATAAATAATTGGAGAATACACAAATTTTAAAATGTAAAGGTGCATTTTATTGAATGTAAAAACAATTTTAAAAGTACAATAAAGAAAATAAGTAGAAAGGTTGGAATAGAATTGGAAGGTGAGGAAAGAGAAACACAAAAACAGTCATCTTTGTTCCAGTGCTGCTGCAATCTATCTTTTCAGCACTCTGTGCTGATGGTTTCACTACCAAGCTTTTGCATGAAAAACTAGAGGACAATAAATTCCTGGGCAATGCTCAACAGCAAAGAACATGACAGCTCCTTTGTGAACTCAAACAACTGGTGCTGCCAGAACACACAGTTCAGAGAGCTCCTCTGCTGCTTGATTGATGCAAGATCTCTCCATCTGTACAAACACAGAAAGAATTTTGTGTGCGCCGAGCTTCAGAAGAGAGCTGCTGCTGAAATGTTAGCAACCAGTCTGAGGCCTCTTTGGAAATGTGATCCTGAGGAATTTTACACATGGGCAAATATGAAGATTGTGATGATCATCCTAGAAATCAACATGTCAGAAGGAGGGATGGGATGTGGCGGGCCAGGAGTGGGTGCAGTGAGTTCCTTGTTAACAGGAGCAGCACTGTGGCACTCACTGGCACTGTGGGCACTTGAGCTGAGGGCACGGGGCTTGGATGCCAACATCCACGAGCACCCCAGAGTCTTCTGGCCTCAGAGTTTCAAGGATCATAAAGTCCTTATGTAGCATCACATCTGTTCCTCTCAGATCTGCATCTAAGTGGATGCAGAAGGGTTAAAAAAAGACATTTTATTATTTTTCCTGGTTGGCACCTCAAATGCTCCTCTCTCTCTCTTTTCTCTTTAGATTTGTTTAATTGAAAACAAACACTGTGAATGAATTATTGTAGATTAGAACATATGAGAACTCTAATCCTCTTCAATTAACATGGAAGACAGCAGAATAGTAACAATACACACAGACTTGTAAGTGGTTCATTCTTTTGCTCTTTCAGTTCAGGTTGAAACTGCCCAGGAGAGATGCCACTGAGAACATATTTTACTGCTATCGTTCTCACACTCTCAAGAAAATACACATTTATTGCTCTTTGCATGAAATACCATGCACATAAAAGTCAGCAGCTAAGATCCCATTTATTTGAGGAGATTAAGATTTCATTTTCTGAATCATCTTTTGTGAGTCAGCAATGACAGTATTTACAAGTTCTCCATTCGTACTACTTCTGTTTTGTTATTGTTATTGCAGTAAGGTTGGTTCTCTTCATAATTCTAAAAAAACTGAAGTATTTGTAACATGCAGCATTTCATTTTAGTTACATTGCTTTTCTTCTGAAACATACTGCCACAGAAAAAATGGAATCACTGAGGGAAAGTGGCATTACAAAATCAGGCAGATGTGACCAAAGGCTGGAGCTAAAGAAAAACTTTCTTTTTTGCAAGAAAGGTGAGTTGCTAAGTTTTCAATATAGCCAGATGTTATTAAATAAGAACAGAAGGTAGCCATAACCATGGAAGTTTGCCTAATAATTCCAATTTAATTTGTGGCTTTCAGTTGCCTCTTAATTGTAAAATTTCATATTGAAATTGAACTTATTCCCACTCCCAGTATTGTTTTGAGTAGTCCAAACTGATGTTTAAGTTTGATTAAATGATTCCACATTTTTAAGACCTGTCAGGGGAGAAAATGGCTGTTTAACTGTTCCAGTTTCTTAGGGTGTGTGGGGTTTTCTCTTTGTCTTTGGTGAGGTTTTTTTTGCTTGTTCTTCTTTTCCCTTTCCTAGGAATGTCATTGCTGTCAAGAGTTTGTCTCAGAAATCTCTGTTAATGCAGTAAAGATCATCAGCTGCTTGCTGCTGCAATTTTCAAACACTTCATGTGCAGGAGGCAGGATGCATAATCACAGTGTGGCTGTAGCTTCTGTGGACAGGACACAGAAATATGCTTGGCACTGCCCATCTTGTGTTTCCTGTCAGGTGAAGCTGCAGTAATCCTTACAAGGGTAAACTTGGTGACTGCTTGTTTTTTTTCCCCAGCAGCCACCTCATATCTCAAGTTTGTGTTTTGAAGTCACTTTGGCCTCCTTAGGTTTTGTAATTGGAGGAGAAACAGTGATATTATTAGAATCAGCTTAAGGAGATCTTTTCTGCCACAGAGTTTAGGCACAGGTACTAAGCATGCAATGAAAATTTTTGTTCTGCTATGTTGAATTTTGGAAACTTAATTAATTTTCTCTTCAAATATAATACAGGCTTAGTGATGGTAGACATGTTTGTTTGCCCTCAGCTTTGCAAAATGCATTAGGGCTCTGCTCTAGCTGTGATGTTTGCTATCCTTTAAAGTCTCAGCTGTTGAGGGTTTTGCATTTGAAAAGCAGCCACTGCTGTGAACATGCCCAAGTTACTCTTACTAGGGTTTTCACTATAGGTAAATCAATTCCATGAAATTCCTATCCCCAAAGATATGATTTCAGTGGGAGCATCTCTCTCTCGGTGTCATTTCCACTGAGACCAAACTTTCTGAGAAGAGAATAGCTGTGCCATTGGAGTCACATTGCATCTGCAGGGCTTCGGGGAGGGGAGCACAGTGTCACTGCAAAGCTGCACAGAGATCCTTTCTTTCTTTAGCAGCGTAAATACCAAGGATTTTGCTATTGAAAAGAAACTGCTTTTATGAATATATTTTAGTTACTGTTAATAGTGTTTTCATTGTGTCAAAAGTGTATTGAATTTCTTCCAATAAGGCTCTATCTCCTGAGACACAGTTTCAGTGGGAGCATCTCTTACTGTCACTTCCATTGAGATCATGACTGCTTGGAAGGCAAAAAATAGTAACTGTGTCATTAAAGTTATACCATATCAGTAGGACTTGGAAAGACTACAAAGTCAATGGAAAATGTCACATGCACTTTTTCAGTCTTTATCTTTCAGGGTTTTAAAAGAAAAAAAAAATTAAAGATATATTTGATGGGTGAATGCAATATTTTTCAACCATTTTAGTCCCTTCAATTCTGCTCTGTGTCTAAATCAGCAAGAACTCTTCAAATACTGAAACCTTGTACACACTCAGAAGCAAAGATGGAAATTAAAGAGAACAAAATCTTCTTTTGTCTCGTGTCAGTCACCAACAAAGATGAGGCTATTGCCAGGGGTCAGATGCAACCAATAAATCTTTCAAATCAAGTCAGGAAGCAGCTGAGCCCATGGGAATTGGAAAAATCCCTGTCCTTGACTTTGCTGGGCTTTGTGTTGTGCACAAGGCTGGAATGCAGAAGCTGTGGCACAGGGACCTGTGGGCCTTGTGGCACTAAGGGACCTTCCAGCAATGCGTGCTCTGAGAATGGTGACAAGGACAGCTTCTGCTGCTGCCCAGGAGATGAAAATAAGGGCTCTGAGACCCATCTTGGGAAAGAAAAGGTGCCTTGTTACCCAGCCACTGGCCAGTGAAGACAAAATGTATGTCTCTGTACTAAGCCAATGACTGCTCAACCAAGGTCCTAATTCTAAAAATTTGAGAACTCTTTATAGTAATATAGTACTGAGATACAAACATGCCTTTTTTTTTAAAAATATCTAATTTCTTTTGTTGCAGGTACTTATTCAACATAATCTTGTTGCCTTTTTGACATGTAGTTTTTGACTTTATAGCAAATATGTTATTTTTTATGTGAAATGAGCTGAGAAAAAATGTAATTTGACTTCTTAAATTATATGGATGTACTTATTCTATTCTCAGAAGCATATGAAGTAGCACTACCAGCAGAGACTCTGACAATAACTTTAGCTGCATGCTTCTTCTCCCTTCTGCTCACATCTCATTAGTGATATTGTTCTAATAGAATAAAAATAATTAACTTGTACATCTTCACAGATGAGCCAAACAGCCCCAAGTGAAAACAAATTTCAATAATTTACACTTCTACATTTTCTGTGATTTAAATCTGGAGCATGGTGATCTCTGGCTAAGAAAATTTTAGATCTAGGCATGTAAAATAAGTTATTTTAGTGGCTGAAATTAGCAAATACCACATAACGTTGTCTTTTTTAATTTTCCACCTCATTAACATCTGCAAATGAGTATGTGAGGTTGAGCCTACAGGAGTCATACTCTTTTGTCATTAAATGTATATGCTGCTAGCAATAACTGGATCTTGTAATGCTGTTTTGAAGATATATGTGTATTTACCCCCAAAATCCAGCAATATGGACAACTTAGAGTTGTGTGATCATACTCATATCCTGTCAGTTATAGATAACCTTTCCAACTCGGTGGTATCTGTCCATGCAGCTCCAAGCTGTTAGCTGTTTCTAAGAAATAAAATTTGCTTAAAAAAATTAAACTCACTGATGCACAGAATTTTCTTACTCCAAACTGATAGTGTTCAAATCTCAAGAGAAGAATATTCTTGGGCCAAGCTCCTCTGTTAAGCTTTACATCAGATGTCGCACATGCAGGTAGTTTTTCAGCAACGTTCTCCCAAATGGTGTAGTTTGAAAGTAGATGCAAACCAGTTTCCTTTGCAGCTCCTGCCTCCAAAGGGCTCAGTCAGTTTTGTTCATAAAGAAAAATTGAGTTATCATCCTTTAATTAATCCAAGTACCCACTCTTTATATTCTCTATAACATTATCCCACATGTATGGGCTGTAATCACATCCCAGTCACTGAATGGATCACATGCAATCATTATTATGGGACTGAAACTTTAACCCTGGGCTCCAAACCAGCGTTAGATATAATGTGAACTAATGCAAAATTATATTCCCATGGAAGTGTAAAAGGGCTGTTTCTCAAAGCAGGGAAATTGGTAGGCACTGTTTACATTGAATTCTGCAGTTCTGATAATGTGCATAAGGGGTCCCTTTAGCCATCCTCATCCTCACTGGCCATGAGGAGCACATGTCATCTATAAATCCTTAGCAGTTTTTATAATGTGATTTTCTTTGTTGTCCTATGAGCAATAAACTTTGTTTTCTCCAAAAGATTTTCAATATCAGAACTGGTTTTCAATTCCCTTAAAACTGCTGTCATCCACACCTCTCCCAAAATCTAAGTCCACTGAGGGAGGATTATACAGAAGGAACAAACCAGAAGGAACAACTTGACCTTTGTAATTTTGACTATGCTTTCATAACACCATCACAAAGTAAAGATAAACAATATCTGATGATCATATATCAGGAAAGACTGAAAAATGGCATTGCTCAGACTTGACATTTTGAGTGGCAGATGGGACAACAAATAATTTTCCCCATCTTTTCTTGTCAATATTTATTTTAAAGCACTGAAGCTGATAAATATAGTGCATTTTAGTTCCACAAAATTTGAATATCAATATGTTTCTCTGGCCTAATTGCTAATCTGTTGACAAGAGCTGGATCATAATTTGACATGAAACCAGATATTTTTCCCCCTCTTTTGAAACAGTGAGCAAGGCATATTATTGTGCTGATAAAAATAAGTGTCAAATATTCTCTATGATGTTTTCACAGCATCCACCTTCTTGAGGTGTCTCTCACTGAAGCTAAGCACCCTGCAACCCCACACCAAATACTCTGTTTCTAATTGCTCTGACTCATGAACTCCAAATATTTTAAACTTTTATTCAAAAATCAATGAAGTCACACCAAGTCTGTACAGTCTGTACAATATGTACCTGACCTATGTAAATATAAAACAGTTAACTCTGCATTTATTGTTCTAATTCTAGTAGCTGCATAGACCAATGTCACCACAAATTCCTGCTAAATAAGTTTGCTCTTAGCCTGTGAATTTTCCACAGAGCCTATCACAATACAATTAAATTCTTTTCCATCTCCCAAGTGCCTTCTAGTAGGTTTTGGAAATTATTTATCCTGTGTTCTGGACATAAAGCCTCTACCAGATACCCTTTGCTATTAGTTAAACAGCATCTCTGATGGGCCAAAACCAAACACTAGAAAAGTGTATGGATTTGGCTGAAAAAGGATATGGATTTGGCTTGAACTGATGGTCAGCTGAAGCTGGGGCCATGTGCAATCCTTATAAATTCTGAGGTACTTAAAAATGAAAGGCCTTAAGTAAGGCCTTTATTTTTTACTAAAATTAAAACTAAATTTTTTAGTAAAATCAAAAACCTTCTCAGTAGGAGAATTAAAGTACAACTGGCAATCCTACAGCTTCTACCTGTCTTTTACCTGGTGACACCACGGAGCGCCCGTACGACTCTGAAAATGGCACCAATGAGAGGATTTTATTTAGACACATGAACATCTTGTATCAGTAATAGCTACAAGAATGGAATTGTAATTGATGTATAATTTATCTAAAGCTTGCCTTCAGTCATGCTTTGCTAGGAGCTTTTTACCTGGGTCCTTATTTTCTATCAGTAATTTCACAGAGTATAAATATATGAAACAACGTGTATAGGGACCATTAGAGTGCTAAGTTTGACACAGCCATAATTGAAACTGCTTGGAAGCCTTCAGGGAAAGCTGAATGGAATCTTTAATATGTTTCCATATTGTTCTTTTTATTCCTTTTATCTCTATGGATACAGACTGATTCGGGTTAAAGAGATTATAAATGTTATAGTAAGTTACTTAGGAAAAACGTGAGATAAATTTGATAGCACTATTTGTGATAGACTGCAAATAAAATAATGTAATTTCTTAATTATTAAGGTATTTCTTCTAAGTTGTATTAATTTCCCACACTTCCCTCCTAGTGTTGAAGTGTCACGTAAGATCATAAATTTGTGACTCAGATAACTATGATGCTACATTTTAATTTGTTTTTAGCCTATAAAGTGTTGCTCTTACAATGCATTTCCTTTATTAAAACTATGAAATCTATTTGAAGCTTTAAAAATAATTTTTAAAACCATATTCATTTTACAGTCCACTTTCTCCCTTAGTAGTTATATGTCCAGCCTATTCTATCCTAATGCGTGAATAAAATACTTGGAAGAATTTTTCATGAAATCCTCATACAGGTTAGAAGTTTTAGAAGATAAAATCAGATGTGTTATGTTACAGCACTGAATGCAATGTTTGTTGGTCATTTTCTTTACAAGGATTTCCCCTGAACTCAGGCCTGCCAGTGATGGGGGATATTCCAGCCACATCCTTCTGCTGTGAAATGATGTGAGTGCACCCTCTCTCCACTGCCTCAGCCAGCCTTGGGTGGGGGAAATGTAGTGATGTCTGTAAGTATTTCAGCTGGCTAATCCTGAGGAAAAAAAAGGGGAAAAAAGGAGTTAATTAATAACTGCCTGACTTTCATGTGGACAAAATATCTGGAGATGCTTCTGTGAAGGCCTGGCTACTCTTATGATGCCATTGGGCATTATACCTTGAAAACAGTTTCGAGATTAATGTGTGTGGGTGCAAGATAGCTAAGCTGAACGCTCTGAAGTTGAGGGTCACTACTGAGCAGACAAACTAATAGCTTCTTTCTCATTTCAGTTTTGTGGAATAAACTTGCAGAGAGATGTGAAGGATGGTAAATGAACTCATAGACTAAATGAGAGTAATGTATAAACAGTCACCCAGGTAAATGTCCAAATATTCAAATTTCAAGGAATATGTTTATGTCCCTTGAAAAATACATACACATATCCTAAAACATATACAGACGTCTTAAAAATATAAAAATATTGTTATATAATATAATGAATTATATAATACATAATACATAATATATCCTATAGAACATATAACATATAATGTAATTATAATTTTAAAATAATAATATTATAATTAATAATAATATAATGAAACACATTTTCTTCACTCTATAAAAACAAGATATTAGAGCTTTTTCACTTCCTAAATCAGACATACTGTCTGTACCTGAAACAGTTTTCTCCTCTGTATGCTCTCAGTGTACAAACATATTAAATTGTAAATGTCAAATTTGATGTGAGGTTTGGGTGGGGGCCTGTCTGCAAATCCTATTTTCAGTTTCCCAGCAAGCACTTCACCCTGCTCAGTAGCTTGCACCTTTTCAAGCAGAATAACTTAAGGCACTTCTCATGCAATCATTAACTGGCTGTTCCTAGTGGGATCTCTTTCCTGACTACTTGTTAATGTTCATGATATGGGTCACAACTCTGCATTGCTATTTTCTCTAATTACAGTGGTTTTTTTCCCTCAGATGGAACATTGTGTTCTCCCAGGCACAGTGTATGCAAAAGTTGAGATATCACAAAATGAGAGGAAAAAAATAACCTAATTATCTTCATGGTCCAGAAAGGTCTAATTAGCAATTAGAGAAGTATGTTGAAATAAAAATTATACATTGCTTCTTTTGACTCTGTTTCTAAACTGTTAAATTCACTGCTCAGATTTATCATGGGATTAACGAACTACTGATAAGAACACTTTTAACACCAAAGCCCTAATGTTTCTGAACACAGATGGTTTGAGGTGTTTGAAACCGCATGAATTTCTGAACTATAGTATCATTGCCAGGCTGTTAATTGTTCACTGAGCCTTGAATGGAAATAGACTTTAATTCATGCTGCATCATCACTGGTGGTGCAGATTTCATGCAGAACATGCTGAGAATGCAAGGCAGTGACCTCATGAGTGAGTGACCTGTGAATGTGCAGGCTCTGCTTGGTCCTGCTTCTTGCATTGTGCACACAACTGATCGTATGTTACAAAACCTACAGGAAGAATATCACAGTGGTGCTGCTTTATTCCGAGGTTCCATGGTTTATGCTGAATTAAAGAAAGTAGGGATGGCTGGTGTGGAAGGGAAATGGCTTATTGCAGGATGGCTGACTGCAATGAGAACACATTTTCCCTGTGAACCCCTCCCTCCTTCAGCATGAACTACGCCTGAATTACAAAGTACAGACTGCAAAAAATGATTGCAAACTAGGATTGCATTAGAGAGGAAAACGTATAGGATCCACAGCCAAATCCACAATTTATATCCCAAGGGCTGATATGGTTATATAATAGTCCTCATTTATCATTTACACCATTATGTTTCTACTTTGGTAGGTGTCTACATCAATCTTAGGAATCACTCTCTAGGAAGTCCTAAGGGTAGGCAGACATTCCTACCAGGATGCAGCCTGAGCTTGGAAGTGTTCATGGTGAAATACCATTTCTTAAAACCTCTGGAGGGAAACTAGAGGAGATCAGTGTACACAGAGGGAACAAAGAACTTATTACTCTGAGGATCACTTTTTTTTTTTGTCCGAATGGATTCACATTTCTGGAATTGGAAGCTTTGAAATTGGTAGCTGACAGTAATATACACATCTTTATCCAATGGTGGTGGGGTAGGTGTAATGCAATATCATAATAGAACTTGTTAGCTGCATGATATGAAAGGAACAGAGGATAATACCTGCACTTTTCCTGCATTTTTTGCCCCAGACTGGAAAGAAAAAAAAGGTCAAAAAAATTGCTCTGCTTACTATCGTATATTATGCTACCTCATCCATCTTTCATTCCATTGTTTAGGCATTTCTTTTTGCATCAATTTGTCTTGTGGCAATGGGCCATGTATAACCTCTTCTTATCTCCTTATTCTAGGAGATGCTTTCTATTTTTAGATTTCATTCTCCATGTATTTATTCTCTAACTTCTCACTCTGAAGCCGAACCAATTCTTGACCATGCTTTGCTGCTCAGGTGCACCATACAAATCAGGCTGGAAGAATAATGACAGACAAAGGCAAAGGTGCTCCCTGTGCATAAGGCTCAAGTGCTTGGAATCCAAGATTGCTGCATTTAGCATCTAAATACAGGAGTGCTCACTAGGGTATATGAAATGTAATGTCGTTACTTAGAGGTATTCAGACATTATTTTTTGTAGTTTCTTCTTGCAACAAAAATCTAAAAACTCATCTCCATCTTAATGCTTGCTGCTTCTTTGGGCTTCAGTGCCCTGAGCAGAGGATACTCTGCAAAACAGATATTGTTAGCTTGTGTTAGAAGTGTGTCAGGGAGAGCAGGCCATGCTCTAGAGGTAATTGTGTAGATCTAGGCTGGGAGAAGGTTCACTGTGTATCAAAGAGGAGCTGGACCACCTGGGGAAGGTCAGATGGAAAGTAAAGAGAAAGCACAGGGGTGTAGAAAATGGGAGGTTATGAGAGTGTGGGTTTATTTGTTCTAGAAACAGACTGCCACAGCTCCTTCACACAGGACAAGAAACAGGCCCCTCTGGAAAGAAAGGGAATAACCTGAATAGTTCAACAGATAAGACAAAACTAAGGTGACTAATCAGATTTCTGTTAGGTAGGAGGGGAAAAAAAGAGCTGGAGAAACAGCACATATTGAATGTGGAAACATGGCATTTCTGCCATGGGTACTTTTAAAGAACAAGTGAAATAAGCATCTGTCAGCAATATCAAGAAGCAGCTACTCTTTCCTTGGGGCAGGGAAATGTTTTTGCTTAGCCCTTAAAATCACCTTCAGTACTAATTTTTCATTGACTGTATTAAGATTTTACAGGGAGATTGTCAGCCCAGAGGGTATGTATTAGGAAGTCTTGTATTGTTTTTGTTGAGAATTTTTAGATTTTTTTTTCCAAGAGTAAGTGGAGAATGTCACATGGGGAATGTCTGGTCAAATAAAAGAATGTTGAGAACTACAGTGTTATAGTTGTGCAGTGAGCAAGTCTGTAAAGAAGATTCTTGTGGTTACTGCAATCAATGTCAAAAATCCTATTCGCTTAAGTGGTTGGAGACACAAACCTTAAGCTACTTAGAAGATACTGGTTAATCAATTTGAATAAAATTCTTCTGCCATGTGTGTTGAACCAAGCAATAGTTTTCTGCTCTCTTTAGAGGTGACAATCCATCATGCCAATCTCCCTGCCCCCACATTCTTTGGCATTCATTTTAATGAATATTAATTAAATTTGCCTTAAGGAAGTTATTTTGCTGTCCAGATTCTGTGAAAGATTTTTCTTTCTGCCTGCCTGCCTGCTTTATCACCTCGGTGCATCCATTTACAGAAGATGTAGATGCAATATAAAATATTAATTCATCAATTTGCTGAGGTTAAAACAGTGTCTCCCCGCTTCCCCTCCAGTCATTTGGACGCTGTAGCAGAGTTGGGAGGCCCGGGGGAAGCTGAGCTGCTTCCAGAGGGCTGGCGGAGCGCCCTGCGGTGCCTCCGGGCAGAGCCTGCGGCTGGGGAGGCCGGGCTGGGAGCATCCCTGGGGCTGGGAGCATCCCTGGGGCTGGGAGCATCCCTGGGGCTGGGAGCGTCCCTGGGGCTGGGAGCGTCCCTGGGGCTGAGAGCGTCCCTGGGGCTCGGAACATCCCTGGGGCTGGGAACATCCCTGGGGCTGGGAACATCCCTGGGGCTGGGGCCTGGCTGCTGCTCCTCCGTGCTGGGCACAGGCACTGCTGCTGCTGCTGCTGTTGCTCCTGCTCCCTGCCCGGCATGGCCCAGCCCAGCCCAACCCGGCCCAGGCCAGCCCAGCCCAGCCCAGCCCCGGCCCAGCCACGCTGGCCGAGATGCCGGCAGGGTGCCTGGGGATATTCTGGATGCCCGGGCATGTTCTGGATGCCCGGGGATGCTTTGGATGCCCGGGGATGTTCTGGATGCCCGGGGATGTTCTGGATGCCTGGGGATGTTCTGGATGCCTGGGGATGTTCTGGATGCCCGGGGACGCTTTGGATGCCCAGGGATGTTCTGGATGCCCGGTGATGTTCTGGATGCCCGGGGATGCTTTGGATGCCCAGGGATGTTCTGGATGCCTGGGGATGTTCTGGATGCCCGGGGACGCTTTGGATACCCAGGGGTGCTCCGGGTGCCCAGGGATGTTCTGGATGCCTGGGTTTGTTCTGGATGCCCGGGGATGCTTTGGATTTCCGGGGGTGCTCTGGGTGCCCAGGGGTGCTCCGGGTGCCCAGGGATGTTCTGGATGCCTGGGGGTGCTCTGAGTGCCCAGGGATGTTCTGGATGCCCAGGGATGTTCTGGATACCCGGGAGTGCTCTGCTGCCTCAGCCCTCTCCATGTACAGGCAGCCTGAGTCCCAGGCTGTTCAGGTCAGATGGATCTCAGTTCATTCCCCTGGCTTTTAAGGGCTGTGGTGGGAGAGAGATGTGAGCTCTCATAATGTGAAATGTTCTGGTCTCAAAAAATCCAGGTTTGTAGTGTGCATTCCTAGATGGGCCTTGGTGACTGTGGTGGAGTTCTGCGTTGTGTGAAGGGAAGTACTTATTGTGAAAGAGGGGTTACTGGAGAGGGTTACTACTGCTGCCTCTCTGTTTAATTTAGGGTTAATATATTTTTTAAGAGCACAATAACACAAACTTGAAGATTCTAAATTTCTGAATCTTAGTGAGTAGAGAGCTGTGAGCCAACAAGCATTTTTTTCAGGGTTGTAGTTTGTTAATTCTTTCCTTTTTTTCAGAGTACACATTGCTTTTAACTTGGGGTATATCTCAAACCATAAGATCCTTCTGATTGCTTTATCCCACTCTTCTCTGTACCAATGAGTGGAATAATGCATCTTGAAAGGCTGTAGAAAATTTGTGTAACTCTGCTCTCTAAACACAATTTTTCTTGAAACGTATGAATATATATACAGACAGTATATAACTGTATTTCACTTTAATTTTACTCATGTTCTTTCTAGAATCTAGTAGGAGTAATAGCTGCTAGTAGTTCCTAATCAATAGAATAAGCAGAATATCTCTTATATGATCAATCATTTAGCATGCTGTTTTAGATTACTAAATGTGTTCATCTGAAACGTAAGCCTTTTCATTTTTTTCCATTGTGCACCCAATTGAACATTCTGTGTTATATTGGGAGATACTAATCTGTAGTAAAATCATTGTAGTTATGAAAATGTTCTTAATTTCATTGTACTAAGCATATGTTGCTGCACAGGTACACACTGTAAGAAAATCTAAATTGAAGTAATTTCACTTGTGCTCACAAAGCTGAGAAAGATTTACACTCTTTCTATGAACCAAGGATAATTTTAGCCATTTTAAACTCTAGGAAAAATACAGTCTATAGCAAACTACTTAATTGACAATTTAAAATACAATACAGCTTTTAATATGGAAGAATTATGGTCTGTGAGAAAGCCTAAGGCTAATATTTTGGCTGCCAGCTTAGTCTTTAGCATAGCAAAACTAAAACAACTACAAAACTTACATCAATTACTGGTTGTACAACAAGCTGTGTTTCCAAGCGTGTGATTGTCTCATTTAAACTGACCTGTTTTTCTCAAAACAGGTTTTTGGTGAGTAAAAATATTCTTGAAATTGGTACTTTTAGTGCCCAGTTTGCAAATCCCTGGATAAATCTAACTGCTTTGCAAACAGTGGGAGTGCTATTGATTTGGGGGAGGATAGGGTTTAGTTGTACTCTCTGTCTCAGCTGAAGGGATCCTTCAGATGCTGAAACACGCCCTGCCACTGCAGGCAGCTCTTCCATCTGGAGCTATTTAGAAGCTCCTGTTATTGTGCATCTCCCATGGCTTCCCTGCGCCCATTGCTGAAACCCTCCTCTGCTTCTTTGGTTATCAGTCTTCACTTCCAGATTAAATCTGCCAATCTTGAATCTATTTTTGGCTCTCCTCCCTGGTTGTTTTTCCCTTTTCAACAGATTTTTATGGACAACAGTAATCATCTTGGTTCTGTCTTACTGGATGAAACCATTTAGGAATAGGCAGTTAATACTGATGAGCAGTCACTCTTAATCAGCTGCTACAAACTCCCTTTCCCAGGCAGTGGATGACTGACCAGAAACTTGTCTGGCAGTGACTTGGGGATGCATGGGGAGAGAATGAAGCTGGCTATATCATGCCAGGCTAAGATTTAATTTTTTACCTGCACTTTCCTGAGGTTTTCAAGTCTCCCCACAGTGTAGCACTTATGGCTATTTTTGCTCTCTGCCTTTCCTGCTGCTGGCCCCACAGCTCTGCCCCACTAGGCTGTGGATGGTGGCTGCGAAGTGTCCCAGTGGCTGCCTGGTGTGCAGGGAGGCAGGAGCAGGTGATTTAATGGCTGCTGTCTCTGTTTATGACTCAGGGAGCAGGGCCAGCCAAGCACTTTGTGCTATCCAGAGTGCAGTAGGCTGGCAAAGTGGAACACATCCAGCTGAAGAGTTAGGTGTTGTGCAGGCCGGCTACTGCTCATGGACTCCACACAATCCTCTGCACATAGTTCATTCTCAGATTGCAAATTTCTCCCTGCTCAGAATTGCCTGACCACTGGCAGCCAGGAGTTTGCTGTGCACCACTGGGGCTGGAACCCCAAGAACAGCTATTCCAAAACCTGGTGTACACACACTATTAGTTGGAAAGTTTTTGGCTTGGTAGAGCTCTTGTCCCTTAAGCTATCTACATAAACATTGTGTGAACTGTTTGAATAGGAGTCATCTTCTTAAAGTGATGGTACCTGTCATGGATGCCACCTCTCTATATATTGTGACTGTGGGTATATGTCTTTTAAATCTTGCAAAATCAGAAGCAAACTGATTGTATTCAGATGTCTTACTGATAACTGTAAGAGCACTTGAAGCTATTTGTCCCACTCTAGATAACATGTACCAAGACTGGGAGTATCAATAAATATTTGATTACATTGCAGCATATCGCCCTCATAAAACTTTTGTTTTGATGTTGCAACTCTGAAAACTTTGGCCTGTAGTTTTGAAAAATGTGTTTCAGTGGATGGATTGGAAAAGGGTTACAACTGAAAGGTCAATGTTTTCCTACTGCTGCTTGGTAGTACCCTAAACTTGTCTGTCTCAGATCAGATTAGGTTTATGTTTAGCTAGTTTCCTCTGGAATGTTTGGATTTCAGAAGTTATATTTGCTTATTGGATTTTTTCTTTCTCAGTGACAATTCCAAAGTGGACTTTGTGCAGTGTTATTCCTTTTGGAGATTATTAATCATGTTTGATTATTTAAGAGTGGCTATTCTCAATGTTCTTGCAAGCACTGCATATAAAAGAGATCTAAATTTTAACTGATAGTATTTAGTTTACTTTGTATGGTAGGGAGCATCCCAGTCAGGTATTTAGAAAAGAATATTTATATCTGTTGGACCATAAATAAAAATCAGGTGAACAGGTAAAGTCAGCTCAATGAAAGCCCAAAGGAATCTGATAACTCTATTTTTCCCTCTCTGTGTGTATAAATACATATTTTGCTCCTTTGTTCCAATGAGTGTAATAAAAGCTAAACAATAACTGTCAGTGTTATTGCCAGACACTTTTGAAGCAAACAGTCTGAGGAAAGCTGGGGTTGCTTTAGTGGGAAGAGTAAGAGAGGTACATAGTGCCCTCTGGAATTTGCAGTGGTCACAAGATGAAAGCATATTTTGGATCTATGAGGGACTTCTGGCTGTTACAACAGGACTGTTATTACTTGTTTAGTAATATTTACTACTAAAAATTGATGTCTTATGCCTAGGAAACTTTAAGGGCAATTTTTATATATCATTACAACTGGAATGAAAATACAAACATTTCCAAGTCATAGACTAGGTTTGGTTTTTAGTATGTCTCCTTGTGATATGAGCTATAGATGTTGTTGTAGAGCAATGCATTGGTGTACACCCAGTTTTAAACACATAAATCTGTCTCAGAACTGGATATTTAGTTAAACGAGAGTTTAAATATAATCCTTGGCTCTGTGCAGGACATCCCTACATGGAAGCAAACCCTGCCTCCATTAATCCTCCACTGCACCTTCAGGTGATGCCATGGCTGTGCAAAGCTCTGCTTTTCCTCACACTCCACATTTCTCCCTTTGAACTTGCTCAAATGTGTTGCTCTCAGAGGTTATTGCTAAGTTTGGGGCTGCCCCTTAGTGCTTTGTCAAGACTATGTCTTGTCATTCTGTTCCTGTGGCTTTGCCTTCATTTATATTCTTTTGTGAAGGGTGCCCTGGTTCATCCTGATGCTCACACACAATGGTATTCTGCAGAACCTGTGTGTGTACTTCTGCTAAACTAATTTCCTTTTGGGTTCATTGATCTCTTTAATGAAAGTCTAAGCATTTTTATGAGCCAAAACCTCATTACACTGTACAGAGGCTGTACTTGAAACCTATCTGTTCTGTTACTGTACATTTTAATAAAATTTTATTAGATTACTCTTCTGATGAAAGACAGCAGGAAATATTTCATTCATTAGAAAACCTGAGGTGCTGGGAAACTTAATGTTGCATTCTTGTTTTCAGATTAATTAAGGGTTTTGTTATACCCTGTTAATGGGCCTTCTGTGAAAGGAGTTCATATAAATAACCCCATAGAAGATAACCGCATTCATGTCAAGATTATCTTTACACATCCTACCATGTGGATTCTTTTCAATGAACAATAATTTTTTCAGTCTTGATTTATTAAGTTTTTCCTGTTGTAAATGGGTATGATACTCATTTTATAAGGAGGTCTTTTATCTAAATTCTGCTTCTACCAGTGACACTTTGCTACAGCAGCAGATGCAAATTTACTGCAAATGTAAATCTACTAGAATGCATTTTCTTCCTTCTTTTAGTGAAAAGACTCCGTTTTTTTCTAAAGTGGTTTCGTATGCAACATGAGGTACAGTAATCTGTACAGTTATTAAGTTGTCTGAATAGGATGAAATGAAATTCCATTTCCTAGGAATGAAAGCATTTTTATGTAACTTAATTTTGTAAAATCCTGGGTAGCATCTGGAGGCAAGAGAATGCAAGGGAATTACCAACTCAGGGGATTTGTTCAATATGTTGAATCTACTCCAGCATCTTATTTTTCTTCTTTGACCACTGTATGCATGTTTGGGCTGCTACTGAGAGCAGGAGGAGAGGCTTAACTGAAAACTACAAGGGGTTTGTGTAGATATAATCCACTTTCCATTCTTTTTTTATGTTATAGCCACACCTCATTAGTGTCCTGGCTTAAACAGGATGATGAAAATCAGTCACATTTTCTTCCTCTACTGCCACTACTGCGGAAGGCTGTAATAAAAAGACTTTTTTTCCCCTTTATTTTTTTTCTACATCCTATCTTATCTGTGCCTGAATTATTCCTATATTCCTGACTCTGGTGGTTTTTGTGTTGTTGTTGTTGTTTTTGTTGCTGTTGTTTATCTGTTTTCTGGTTTTGGTACTTTTTTCACTTTTTTTTTAACCAAGAAAATAAATGAAACTAATCAAAACCAAGCTGTTTTTAATCTAACTGGTTAATCAACATAACAGACCTTGCATATTGTTCATCTTAAAGAGGGAAATTGAAAATTGATGATGAGGTTCCTTCCACTAACACAGCTTTGTTTATTTGAAAGCAATTTGCACAAAACCCTAGGTGAAAGCAGGTCCAAATGTAATTTTTTTTGAGCTGGAACTTCTAATTGTATCTTTCACTAATTATTATTCTCCTGTTGCTTAACCAGTGCTGAACCCAAAAGCTGCTGCCTTTGCTTCTGTCAGAGTCAGGCTGTCAGTCAGAGCATTTCAGGCTTTTTTGGTTGCTTCTCTGTGTTACACCTCCATTCAAGCACCTTGAACTGTATGGCCCTATCAGAAAAGGTCTTGGCTCTGTTCTTTGCTGTAGAAATGGGCTGGACTTGTATTCCTCAGCTCTCGTTGGGAGACAGGTGGGTTTTTTTGAATAGCCATGTTCAGAGATGTTGCTGTTCCTGGGGTCAGTGTGGCCGTGGGCTGCAGCCTGAGCCCCAGCTGTTTCTCACACCTTCTCCCCTCCGTGCCCCCGATTTCAGCACTCTGGATGTGGCTTCCAGCAACAGCCTTCTTTAATTATGGGCTAGGAAATGCTTTGTGATGAATATGTGTGATCCTGATGGAATAAATACCCTGTTGTGAAGTTTCACCACACAAATCTGATCCTTTGAGTGCATCCAGTGCTGATTAACAATGCCTGCTTTCTAATGCTTCAAATTGTGTTAGAAAGTTTATTTTCCAGCTGATTTCAGCATCATCCTGGGCAGGGCCGTCCTGGTGCTCACTGGGCTGTCCTGAACTTGAACATCCACGTTGTCCCAGCAACCCCTCCTCCCAAGCTGCTGTTGGTGTCTCACTGCTCTGACAGCCCCACAGCTGAACAGGGTGGGTGGGCATGGTGGGATGTGGTTCCCAGAAACGGGGGGAGCTGCAAGGGGGCTCCAGGGCTTGGGAGAAGCCGGGGCAAACCATTGCTAGCAGAAGAAGGAGTGGAAAGGAGATGGGTAATCTACAGGTAAAGTACATTTTCTGCCTTTTGGTGGGGATGCCTCAGCCCTGCATGGGAGTTAAGAGTCATAACATGAGGGAGAGTAGTATTTATCTCAAAATATTGTGGAAAAAAATGAAATAACAGTATGTATGGCAGCAAGGCTAATTTTTGTATCCTGACTAAGTATTTAAATTGTTTTTTTTCATGCAGAGTCATTTTAATACTAAAGTTTTAAACTTTTAGTTATATATAGATGTCACTACCAATGAGATGCTGTAGATTTTATCCCTTGGATTTCAGGGTTTTAAATCCTGAAGGATAAGAGAGAGAGTGGTAGGAAAAGCTTTCCAATGCTTCTGAAAGCTCTTAGATTCTGAGACTTCTTGGGCCCTGTTCTGGTTAGTTTTGGGCTTAGTATTTAATCTTTTAAAAGCCTTTGGGAACCATCAGCTTGAACATTAGCAACTATGTATGAAATATATGCCAAAGTACTAATCTGTATTAGGTGCACTTGGATTGTTTGAATTATGTACTTCAAAAATAAATGTCTATTTAGAGTGACCTACTTCTGACACACAGTCTGATGTAAGGAGAACCTTCATTTCCAGCAAGCAGGTCCCTTTGAGGTGTTTCTAATCACAGGAATAAATAGGTTATGAATCTAGAGCATATGGGCTTTGATCTGGTTCAGATTCCAGGGTAAAGGTTTCCCATGCCCTCCAGGAAGTGATTTACTTCTCACCTCTCCAAAAGTCTTCAGGCTTTGGCTCCTGACAGGCATTCTGCCACAGGTAAGGGGGAGTCACTGATGCACGTACCCTGGGAGTTGTACTGAATTATGAACCAGCAATAATCTGGCACATGCCAATCCAAAGGATGTGATGGAACACCCAAAGATGGAGCTGCTGCTTTCACACACTTTGGTGAGAAGAATCCCGTGGAGGGATGGATTTGTTGGTTTGTTTTTTTCTGTTGTGAAGAGTTGCATTTCCAAGCACTGCAAATGTTTGAAAGTTAATGTCCAATCAGTAAAATCTGAGAAGATCTGCAGTTTTGGATCTCTTCTAGACTTGTTCTGCTGCCCAGTCCAAGAGCTTATTGGAATGCCTGTGGTGGGATAATATTGCAGGGAGTAGCTGAGACAGAGTCCTTGACCCTGTTTTCACTTGTCAATAGCTCTTAATACTGTTCAATATTCTGTATGAATGAGAATAAGCTTGTGAAGTCTTGCTGGGTAGATGGGTTGATGGATCAATACTGACCTTTGCCATTACAACTGCAATTAACACTGAGTATGAACTGTAATGGGAGTAGCAGTTTTGCCACAGATGGGGATTGGGGAGAGGGTTTGCAGGGAGATATTTTAATAAAAGAGTATTTTATGCCATTTTTGTTGTCTCTGAAAATGTCACAGAATTACGAATAAAGATGTCTGGAGAATGGCTTGAGCATGTGTATACTTTTAAATCAGTTCTGTTATGTGTAGTTTGTTTCATTCTTTGCTTTCATCCTTGACAGTGTAAAACCTCTTAGGCCTGAGTTTAAGCACCTTCATTAAAAACCAGCTATGAATTCAGCTGGTATTTGTTTACACTCATTTCTATCACTGCACTTGCTGTGTGGTTTGCATGAAGAAATGATATTTATCTCAAGGAGATCTCACAAGCAGTGGGCAGACAGGGTTAGCAGCATAGTGCTGTCTGTGGCCATGGCAGGGGAGCCAGAAGCTTTGGTCATTGTGCTTTTGTTTTGGTGGTCTTTTTGGGGGGGTTTCAGGAATTAGGACAGCAGTATATATGTGAGGGGAAAAGGATCATTTTCACACACTGTATATTGGTACAGCATGGAAATGAGAACCGAAAATAAGAGAAAAGAGATAAAGGACTGTGTCTGTGTGGGTAGAAAAGATCAAGGACAATCAATGCACTTCAGAATACTTTCTCTCTTTTCAAAAAATAAAAGAAAAGGCTTTTCCCTGTGTACCAAATCCCAAGTGCGGCATTCAAGTGAGAAGCCATGTTTATGGGTGGCTTTAACCCTAGTCCTTTTAACCTGCTTTTCTCATGGACATTTTTTATTATGAAGTACAGAATTGTGAGAGAGTCTACTTTAAGAAACAAGAGAAGACACCAAATAGTTGAAGTCTCCTATAATTTTGGCCAACTTTGTTTATAAACTCAGAAAGGCTATGTTTACAAGTAAAGAAATGGAAGCAAAAATTAATTCCCACACTGTGTCCTGGGAAAGTATGAGTGGTTGAAAGGGCAAAAAAGTGAAACAGGAAAACAGAATGAAAAACTTCAAAGGAAATTTAAAAGTAGCCAGGAGACATTAAGTGACTGGATGGAGAACAGCACAATTTCATCCTTGAACTGCTGGATTTTGCTGCCCTAACTAAATTAGTTTTTTAACATTGTAAAGGGTTAGAAGTCCTCTCAAAGCTGTGCTCTACTTATGATTGGACAACAGCTGCCAGCACTGCCATATAAGATTTTCATCTATCCACAGATATTTGTGTGTGGAATAAAGTACAGAACACACGCTTTCCAGGCTGGACTAAACAGTATTGCCTTCTCCAGGAAAAAATCCTGTTTGACCATGGCTGGGAATGAGTGGGATGCTGCAGATACCTGTCTTGCACTGGCACTCCTACCAGCTGCATGGCCAATACTCTGCTGCAGAGCACTGAGAGGAGAGTCAAAAGTGACAGGGGGGATTGATCTTCCTGGATGGTTTCAAGTGCAGGATGCTCCCCAACGTATCAGGGAGAAAAAAGTGGTATCGATCTGTTCTGTGGGAATGTTACATTTGCACTGAACAGAACAATCTCATTAAAACTCCCCAAGACACCCTTTGCTGCTATTGTTGGCTTTTTTAAAAACATTTTTCTTAACAACAGTTTTCCTTAGATTAAACAGCCTCAAGTGTAGCAGGATCAATGCAGCTATCTGGAGATTGATTTTAGTAAATAAAAATAATTGTAATACAGCAAATAAAACCTATTTGCCATGCTCTCTAGTGAAAAAAACAGGGAAGAATCTTTTATTTGTTCTGAAGCACTGAAGGACTGCAATTCCAGCTGTTTGGGTGATTTTTCTCTCTGCCCTCTGCTAGAGCCTGTTCTTAGTGTGACAATCCTGCCAATCAAGGATGCTGTGATATATATATATTTCTTTTTAAAAAACCCTTTTTTTAGAAAAACCAACTAATATGTTTGAAAGTAAATCCAGTTGAATGCAACTGTAACCTTTATCACATGCTTGCTCTATTCAAACTCTAATGGATTAAATCCTTTCCTTTATGTTCTCTTGAATTATTATAGAAGTTATTATGTAAATAGTGGTATACTTTATGATATTTTTAGACTGCTGCGGTAAAATTGTAAAAAATACAATAGTTAATCTTCCCTTTTTTGATTCCATATAGAGATTGTTATTTGTCTCTCAGATTTTTGAGTGTCTCAGATGTTGGTTAATGCTTTGGTTCTAAATTGTTTCTGAAAATGAAAGCTCAGGTAGAATTTGCTAATATATTACAGAATACCTTGGGGTTGCACAGTTTTTCAGCTGAAGAACTCAAAGTACTTTGGAAATGTGTTATTTATTATGTATCTGTAGAATCATGAGGGAGCTTTGTTAAATTCATGGCCTGCACAGTCATGTTTACAGCCAGGCCTGCACATAGAAGAGAGTTCAGAAAGAAGAGCCTGTTCCCTTCAGGACTTCATTCAGGGTGAAGCTCCCTCTGGGGAGGAGCTGACTGAAAGCTGAATTTGGACCACATTCAGCAATGAAAGGCAGAGCCAAGCCACTTGTATCAGTTCAATTTACCTTTTTGCTCCTCAGTTTGCCTGGTATGCAAATGTACAAATTCAGCCTGCCTCTGATTCTCCTTTTGAGTTAGAGCCCTCCCAGTAATTCAGCATTCAGAGAAAGGGCAGTTTGATTCCAGGGATAGAACAGCAGCAGAGGACCTGGTCTCTTGTGAACCATCACTTTGTCCACAAAGATATGGATAAATCAAGGCTTACTTATTTGATCTAGTTCCATTTCTTCTGTGAATGCAGCAATCTCCTAGCAGTGTAATCCCTTAGACTGTCATTTTTACTTGACAGCAGCTAATTGCTCACACTTTTGTCAACTTTTTGACCTTTAAATTGTGCCACTTTTGACAGCACTTGAATATAGTGACTGCTTTTAGAGAAAGGAAGAAGAAACAAGGCATGCATTTCTACATTAATTAGGATTTGTAGTGCATTAATGACGATCAGGTTGTCAGAAAACTTTAGACTCTTGGAAGGCTCACGATGGGCAGTTGTTATTTCTTGTCATCTTCCTTTCTTTTTCATATCCATAAAAGTGACGAGCGTCCCCAAGGGTAATGTGGCTTGGTGCACAGTGTTTTCAATAGAGTACCACTACTGATGAGGGGAAAATCAGTGTAGAATGTCCTGCCAGACTGCCTGTGGAGAGAAGCCAGCGGGGAAAGGAGGTGCTATGACAATCCCCACGTCATGTGGGTAATGCCTGACTTGCTAGATGGTCTGGACAAGCAATTTCTGGATCCAGGAGAGCCCCACATGTTTGGGGTACTAGATTCCTCCTGAAAGGCTTGAGCACACAGCTCTGACCCCTGCTGTAGGTCTGCCCTCACCTCAGCATGACAGCTCATGGAGTTGAGATGTGGGTTTGATAACCTGCCCCATCCCACACAAGGAGGAAGGCTGGAGCTAATGGTTTTCAACAGAACTGGTTGTTTTTCCTGTTTCACAGACCTCCTCAAATGTTTGGGCTCCATTTCTGTTGTGTGACCATGTGGGTGGAAAAGCTGCAGGGGAAAAAAATGGTGAGGGTGTAGCTGCCACTGGAATAATTTACTGAGCTTGTAGTTAACTCTGTGCTGCTGTCACTGCAAAAGGGAGCCTGTGGGTAAAGATGTGCAGAATGTTAGTCACTTGTTTCCCCTTACTTAGTGGAATGCCTGTCTATAACTTTAAACATACACAGACACCTTTCATGTCTGCCTTATCTTGTTCGTGGATAGTAAACTGCTTCTACAGGCTTGTCTCTACTACACTTGCACAGAGGAATGTACAAGTCTTCTGAGAACAGCCAGACTTTGAAAGCAGAAGATTACTGAAGAAAAATTAAATCCACAGGAAAGTGTGAGTGCATATTTCAAGATACCCAAAGATTGACTTCACTCTAAGACTCTTAAAGTGGGTTACTAAAAAAATAGAATATAAGAAAAAATGTTGACTGTATTTTTGGCTGGTATTTTTTTTATCAAACATTCCCTTCTGACCTGTTTCAAAATCAGTTTTTCCTATACCTATTATATTGTCTTTTAGTATCTGGCTGTGGTTCACCTTATATGAAGCAGGAGGGCTTCCTAGGGGGATGAATTACTGTCCTTAACCTATATATTTGTTTATTTCAGAAGTTGTTAGTAGTTAACTATTTATTTTCAAGTAGGTGGATTGAGTCGCTGAGTTCTGGTATTATAAAACCTGTGTACCAGATTATTATAAAAGGTATTATAAAAACTGTGTACCTTGCCTCAGTGAGCATGTGACCTCTGAACTGCTCAAAAAATGGCTTAGATTTGATTCACTGTTTTCCCTGACTTTAGTATATCAATACTTATATTTGTAGAATATAATTTGAATGGTCAGTATATGGTGTTAAACTTACAGAGAAGTAGTGAAATGACACAGTTAATGTTACAAACATTCAGCCTTGATAACAGCAAAACCCATATTCTCCTAGGAGAGAGGGGTCAGATGCTGCTGCTTTAGGCTTCTGGTACAAGTGATGTGGGTTCTTCTGGCTAAGCTCTAAGTTTCTCTTGTTTGTCTTTTATTGAAAGCAAAAGCCTGATCCTTCCATTGGAGATAAATGTGCCCTTTCCGTCTTTCAAAAACGTGGAAAATACTGAAATATGCCATATTTGACCTTGAGTTTTGCAGGATTCTGTTGTTTAAATATCTTAAATATTTTCAAGTTAAAAATGCCTACATCAGAGATGCCAAAAAAAAGTGTCTGTTTTTCATTGGCTTGTTATAAATCCTGAAAATAACTTTAGTTACAAACCAAGAATACTTTTACAGCACTGTACATTTTCATAATATTTCTCCTAGTAAAATAATGACTGCAATTGAAGCATGAAATGATAATTAAAAGTTAAATGTTTTCTTTTTCATCGTGTTCTGCACCTTCTGACAAAATTCTGAGAAGCCCCCTGGAGCAGGATGGCTTATTCTGTCACCTAATTAACTAAGGTCTCACAAAGTCACTGTTTCCTAGCTCTGGGCTGTGCACGCTGGAATTTAGATGTGTGCTGGCTTTGCATGGCCAAGTTCTGATAGCAGGAGCGGCTACAGGGGCATTGTCTGTGAGCAGCTGCTTGAGGCTTCACCTGCCTGTGGCAGAGCCAACACCTGCAAGTGCCGAGAGAGAACTCCTGGGGGCCAGGGCAGAGCCCATCAGCGCAGCAGCAGCACCTCGGTGATAACACAGCTAAGAAAGCAGCCAGAGGAAAGAGGAGCGGGAACATGTGAGTAGAAATTCCCTGCAGACCCCGAGGTCAGTGCAGAAGCAGGGGCAGGAGGTGCTCCAGGCACTGGAGCTCAGATCCCCCTGCAGCCCCTGGTGCAGCCCATGGGGAGGCAGCTGTGCCCCTGCAGCCCCTGGGGGTGCAGAGATCCACCCACAGCTCCTGGGGGAGCAGAGAGAGACCCACCCACAGCCCCTGGGGAGCAGAGAGAGATCCACCCACAGC